>PVIY010012894.1:0-60621 GCA_004026745.1 Myrmecophaga tridactyla
TCAGAGGCTATGAAGTTCTCCATACAGGAACACAAAATAATCAGAGAAAAATTATCTGAATACAAGATAAGGTATATATAGTTTTTACTTTTTCCAGGTTTCAATCTTGAGTTCTTTCCATGGGTCTTGTTATTCCATTCTTATTGTAGGATTTCTTTCGTACAGTGTCTTCTATCACAGCTTGTTTTCTATAAGCTCTCTAAATCTGAAGTCAGCATGAATAAGTATAGAGTATTGTGTTCTTTAGTTCTGTCAGGGCTCATGTACTCGGGGCTTGGTTTCAATACCACTGTCATTTATATTTTGAACTCTGAGTCCTTTATTACATTTTTTATAGATCATCAAACTAAAGGATGATGTGGGAAAACTCCACAGAGTAAAAATCAATCTCTTCAAAGAACTGAATACACAAGGTAAAAATGTCTTCTTTATCCTGGATCACACCTTAAAAATGGAAGTAAAAGTGTTGCATAATCATTACTAACCTTGATATACTTCGATAGGATAACAACAAAATGCTCAATGGAATCATCAAAATCATAAGTGATGTGTCTGAAGGAATGCAAGTCCCATCGGAACTGGAGGGAGGTCAGAATACCAAGGACCAAGAGTTGGTAAAAGTGTTGTTGCTAAATCTTTCCACATTTTGGCTTTTGAGGTTTTGTTTGCACATGGGGTGCAAAATTTCTCAAAATCTCTCTTGCAATTTTCAGGCAAATTGTGCAGTGCCAATGTTCCAATACGGCCTGCGAGGCTTGGCACCCAACCACTGTACCCTGGAAGGTAGGTTGCTTATTGAGGAGAAAGTGTCGCTTAATGTAAATGCTCCCACACTGGAAGGTAAGGAATGGTTTCCTGATTTCTAGACGTGGGCCCTTTCCTTCAGACTCCCAACCGTGTTTTCAGGTCCCTATGCCCACAGCGCAATACCCAGTCTTCTCTACTTTTCAGAAAATGTTAAAGAACTGCAAACTGACTGCGATGCATTGCGCTCTGAGAACAGGGCATTAGAAGAGGAAAGCAAAATGCTGGCAGTAAACACAGAGAAGCTCCGAATGTTTGTGTCAGAGTAAGATATTCTCATGTTCGCTGCCTCATATAGTGTTGTGTGAATGACTGTGTGGACCGATGTAGATAAGTTTGTCATTTTTCAGAGAAGTTAATGCCATCTATGTGCCATATTTAATCAGTATAAAACTGGTTTTTTTTCCTTCCTAACGGTGTCTGAGATTCTTGCTTGTAATTTACTTTTGGAGGAAGGAGTTGGTTGCCACCAGTTTCTCCTGCTCAGATGCTATTGTCATTTTGATCATCCATACTCTCTCTGTTCCACAAATTATTTCACCCTTGCATTCTCTGTGACCAATTTACCCACTGGGATTTTTCTTCCATTTACTGTACTGGCCTTAAAACTCTTGAGTGGTTGGTGTGAAGGTTGCAGAATGAAATCTTTAAAACACTGCAAAGGAAAAATAGCCATCAACCATGCCATGTATTTCAGACTTACTAGATGGAAAATATTCTGAAGAAATATTATATGATATCACAGAGGTAAGGGGTTGGGATTTACAAAATACAAAGACATCTTTGCAGAGTATACTTGGGTAATTCATTAGGGTATCACATTTTGGAATTAGGTAACTTTAAAATAGATACAACTTTATAGGGCATTTTGAATTCTCTACAAAATAACTGATTTGACATTGGGATTTCTGTCGCCATTGCTGCTCTGTCTACTCCTATGCTTTCTATTTTCTGTGTTTATGACCATCACTGAGAACAGTTTAGTATTTTCTCTGGACTCAGGCTGCTACTGCCTGATGCTAGTAAACACTGAAACTGGACTACCCACTTTATTCCTCTCTCTCTGCTTACCAAGCAACCAGTTTCTTCTTTCTCCAAAAATTTTTGAGGTTCACACTTAATGTCTGGCTTTGACAGACTCACATCTCTTTGCAGTATTTGTTTTTAGGGCTCAATCTCTCCACCAGTGGTCATTCAGTCACCTAAAGAAATATTGTTTTCCATCTTGGTGTGGATTTGGTGCCTCCAACAACCATTCACTCTGCTGTTTGTGGCTGCCCTGTTCTCCTTCCCACAGCCACCTCCTTAGCTCAGGGTCAATCATCTTTCCTGCCCAGTCTCCTAGGGACTCTTCCTGCAATTTCATGTCCTTCTTGCCTCTTCAAAACCTCAATCCATCCACTCCACAGCTACTAGAGTGAAATTTCTAGACTATGTACCTAAGTGTATCGTTCCAAGATACAATCTATATAGGATGCTCCAGAGTGCATGGATGGTTCAGTGGTATAATGCTTGCTTTCCATGCAGGAGACCCGGGTTTGATTCCTGGACCATGCACCTAAAGAAAAAAAAAAACATATATATAGGATGCTCCATGCAGACACGCAGCTGAGTCCAAGTGTAACTCTGTGCTTTTCCCGTAGCTCCCTTCTAGGAATGAGTTGCAACCAACCTTCAGAGTCAACAGGACCACCAGAAACCTTTTAATATCCGTGTCTGCTGTTCTCTCCTGAGCTAAATGTCCAGTTACATTCTTGGTACACAGCAACCTCCTGCCCTCTGAGGTTAAGTCCTTCTGGAGAAGGATGATGCACGAGTAGGCAGACAGATACCGAGGACTCACTGATATCTAAAGTAAGCCCTGAATACATGGGTTCTAAATTGGTCCCCACACACGGGACCCATCTCCCAGTGTTCTAAATCTGTCTTCAGTGTGCTTGACTCTGCTGGGAAAATCATTGATTGCATTTCTAAATTCAGTTGCTTTATTTTTCAGTATTATAGCTATTAGTTCTTCAATGAATTTCATAATCTTGACTTCTAATTTCTAGAACATAGAGACACACTTAAACTTCCTGTGATGGCTTCTTTATCTGGAAACCTCTGAGTCTGTTTTTATTGTAGTTTGGTTTCTAGCACATCACAATACCTTGTCCTGTCCTTTTTTTCTTGGTTACTTCTTTTTTTAACTTTTTTTATTGAACCGTATAACATATGTACAAAACAAACAAATAAAAAAGCAATAGTTTTCAGAGCACTCTTCAAAACATAGTTACAGGACAGATCCCAGAGTTTGTCATGGGCTACCATACAATCCTCTCATATTTTTCCTTCTAGCTGCTCCCGAAAATAGGAGACTAGAGGGCTTAAATACTTTTTTATCATCACAATCAACTTTTTTCCCCTTCTGTTTTGGTGAACAATAACATATATACAAAAAAGCTATAAATTTCCAAGCACAGCACCACAATTAGTTGTAGAACATATTTCAGACTTTGACATGGGTTACAATTTCACAATTTTAGGTTTCTACTTCTAGCTGCTCTGAAATATTGGAGACTAAAAGAGATAACAATTTAATGATTCAGCATTCATATTCATTTGTTAAGTCCTGTCTTCTATGTATAATTCCACTGTCATCTTTGATCTTTCTGTACATCTCTTTGGGGTTGTTTGGGCTAAGGGAATTCTAAATTTTTGATATTGGAAATGTCTGTCACTATTATGGGGTAGGAAGATGGAACTATCTGATGTTCTGGAGAGGCTGGGCTAGGTTTCAGGACTTTCTGAATCAGGGGCCCATTGGAGGTTGAAAAATCACAGTTATTGACTCAAAATTTTGGTTTCTGGAAAGTTACTTTAGTGCCTGAAACCCTTGTGGAATCTTATATATTTCCCTAAGTGTTCTTTAGGATTGGCTGGAATGGTCCTGGTTGGGGCTTGGCAGGTTATGATAGGTAGCAAGGTCTATCTGAAGCTTGCATAAGAGCAACCTCCAGAGTAGCCTCTTGACTCTCTTTGAACTCTTTCTGCCATTGCTTATTTTATTAATTACACTTCTTTCCCCCCTTTTGGTCAGGATTTTATTGTTGATCCCACGGTGCCGGGTCTGGATTCATCCCTGGGAGTCCTCTCCCACGTCTCCAGGGAGACTTTCACCCCTGAATGTCATGTCCCTTGTAGCGGGGAGGGCAATGATTTCATTTGCAGAGTTGGGCTTAGAGAGACTGAGGCCACATCTGAGCAACAACAGAGGTCCTCCAGAAGAAACTCGTAGGCATGCCTATAGGTAGTCTAAGCTTCTCTGTGCCCTACATAAGCTTCACAAGAGTAAACATCAGGATTGAGGGCATGGCCTATTGATTTGGGTATCTGCTTGGTTACATTTTTACTGACCATTTGAGCAAAAAAATTTTGAAATTCAGGCATGGGATATTATTTTGATAGAGAAAAGACTGGAATTTATTTTTGTTGGGTGATTAGGAACATTAGAAATCTTGGAGCCTTTTGAGTCAATAATTGTGATTTTTCAAAAAGGCTCAATCCCTACAGCAGCCAATGTATTTACTGGTCACCATGACTCCTAATTTGTAGCTTTTCAAGTTCCCAAATGCCAGGGTGCCACCTTCCAAGCACACTCACATGTGGAAACTCCACCAAACTTGCTTATATCTCAGCAGTCTCTTCTGGAATTCATCAGTGAACCTAGGGAAAAATACTTCGAATGCCAGGGTAAACTTATTCCTTCATTTCTTTCCACTCCTGCATCTTGCATTCATGATGCTTCACTGCAATGTCAACCCAAAGATGATTTCTCTCACATGGGTCATATTTCTTGATTCTTTTTGTTCTCAGGAGCAGATCAGGTGATTCAGACCCATTGGCCCTAGGCCTGTAGGAAACTCTCCCTGAAACTTCTCTCATGACTCAGGTTCCTGTTTAACCCTTCCCAAGATCTGAGCCTCAATGCTGCCCTTTTTGTACCACCCTGTGAGCTCCTCTAGGGTGGGGTCTGTGCCCATACCCATCTGTATCCCGTGACTTTTCATGGCATCCACCACCGAGTAGCCTCTGCAGAGAACATCTCTGGGAGTACTGGTCAGGTAGTTAGAAATGAATGCATAAACCTTCTTCCTCTCTTGGGTGTTATTTTCCTTGATTCCTGGAGTCATTTATGTTCCTCCTGATCCATAGAAAATCACAAGTCAACTGGTGAATCTTTTGAACCAGAACCATGAATAAAATACAAAAGCATGAGCAAATAAATCTTAGACCTTCAGTGTCAGTGAACACCGTCTTGTTAAAGTAGATTGATGCACTGAATTCAGAGGTTTTCCAGATAAATCTGTTTCCAGGACATAAAACTCTGATGATGTGTCAGTTCAGATCACATTCAATGCAGTAGTCCGTGCCAGTACTAGGATTTCTTTGCTCTCAACCATGAACCTTGGGGTAGCTGGCAGGAGTCCCACATCTGAGCTGTGGACATTCGAGGATCGAGCAGCATTTAGCTGCCATGCCCAGAAGGGTCTCTCTTGGTCTGCTGGTCTGTGATGGGGCCTCTGGCCTTGGACTGAGAAACGTGGAGAAATCAGAGGTGTCAGCCCAAGTCAGCCTCTTGTGTTGGTTTCTGGTGACTTGGTCTGTCCTGGTTTTCTACAATGGAGTAAAAAGAGATTTCACCCAAGAAACTGGCCCCAGGCAGGCATGTAATGTGTCTCATAGTTCCTTTTAGATTTGTTCATGCTATGTACTAATGAATAGGAGAAAAGAGCAATGAGGAGAAGCTCTGAAATGCAGGCAAAGGAGCCAGGAGGGCCAAGTTCTGACTTTTATCTCTGGACAGAAAGGCTTGGATTCTTTCCTCTGCTTGTGTTTGTAAATCCACTGGTTTATGTGGAAGGTGGGAGGGGACATTTGAATCCAGAACTCAGACTGCTGGGAGGGAAGAAAAACAGGATTTCACTTAGGGAGGAAGCAGTGTCATATATTTCTTCCCTGTTCCAGGAAGCTGGAAAGAAAACAATGCAAGAAGTGGGAATATGAGAGGCAGCCAGTAGCTGCAAAGGAGAAGGCAAATGCAGCCGTGCAAGCAGTTCAGAAATACAAGTGAGTTCAGCTGCTGAGCAGCAGTGGTTCATGGAAACACTGTTCGTGTTTTTTTTCTTTTTTTACTTTTTAATTTTTCCTGCATTGTTCAGACCCAATTACCACAGAAGCATTCATAAATGGTTGGAAGACAGGGATATTGAGAATACTCACAAGCAAAAATAATATGTGAAGATTTACCAATTGAAAAAAAGAAGTTATCAGACATGTCTTGCTCTCCAATGGTGGCCCAACTGTCAAGAGCTTAGTTCCTGCAAACATTTCTGGGGGTGTTATAAATTATCATAATTCCTTGGGAAAGCAGTTTGGTGTTGGATGAATCAAAATCCATATAGATGGGTGGGCCACGGTGGCTCAGCAGGCAGAGTTCTCATCTGCTATGCTGGAGACCTGGGTTTGATTCCTGGTGCCTGCCCATGCAAAAAAATAAAATAAAATCCGTACAGATGGTTTTGGCATTTCGTAGGAGCAGCAGTTACAGCCTGGGGAAATATGCTAAGAATATAATGATGGAGAATCCACAATAACAGAATTACTCAGGGACAGAGTGAGAGCAGTTAAAGACAGTATAGCATATCAACTCAGAATCCAGGCAGCAAATGTCAAATAAGTTAGCTAGAAATACCTTTGATTCTCCTGTTCTATAATCACGTGAAATATGTTTCTATATGTGGGTAAAGTCCATCGGGGGATGGTTGTGAGGGCGATGAGAAGATCAGTAGAATTCTTATATTTGTATTCAGTGTTGTGCTTTAACTGAGGAAAATAATTATTATACATAGGCGAAGCATGGAAGAAATGGAACGAACAATGTGGTAGTCAGAGAGCTCGTTCAGACACCAGGTATTCTCCCCCTGCTTGACGTTAGCACAATTCTGCAGCACCTAACGCGTGTGATTCCAGTGAGTCTCAGAACCCTAAACATGGTTTTTTGTGTATATGATGTGTTGTCTTTTTCAGATCATCCTTCACGAGGAGAAGGCTCATGACAACTGGGTAAGCATTTTTTTTCTTTCATTCTTCTTCTGCATAATTGACCACCACACTAAATATAAGTGTGTTTTTCCCCCTTAGCTCAGAGCTCATGCTTTACAGAGAGAGGTGTTTGTGAATGACACCGAATCTCATGAGTTGAGACAGAGGTAAACACTTTTTAAGGCTAAGCTGTTTGGTATCCAGGAAAAGGCTTGGCTTTCTGTATCTTATTATTATTATTATTTTTTAATCTTTCCTTATATTCAAGTTTATTGGAAGAAACTGAAAAGGATAATTTGCGAGAAGAATGCAGGATGCAGAAACCAATGCCAGGAAGATAAGACATGCAGAAATCTCCACGGAGAGGTAGGGAGCACAGTGCCAAGAGCAGGCTTTATTTCCTGCAGCCAAATCCACATAATGTGGGTTATCATCGTGCTGCTAAAAAACCATCCCAAAGACTTAGTAAAGAGCACATAGTGCCTCACGGGGTGAGAAGACAATGTTCCCCTCCTCCTGCCCCAGCCAGAATGGTTATTTGCACACATCCCCTGGGGATAGGGGGTCATGCTCTCCCATTAATGTTGAATCACAACCTACTGGACGCCTCCCCCAGGTTCAATTCTTAACTAAAGAGATACGACTAGAAGGGAACTGGGTCAGGACCCACCTCCCACCCTGCAATACCCAGTTTGAAGGATTTATTTTACCTTTTTTTTAATAATAAAAATAACATGAACTACATTTTAGAATGTGGGCTCTATGTCCTGCCTACAGAAGAAATTTTCATACTTTGTCTTTTGGCTATGCTTTGTGTCTACTTCAACATGGATTTAAGGCTGCCAACAAGGATTTCTTGTTGTTGGATGTCCTTTCTTTCTTTCAGTTTGTTTTAATTTTTATTGCGATACGAAGTATTCATCATACCTTTAATACCTTTGTAATTTGAATCCTATTATGCTATAAATGTAACCTTAAGTCATACCATTAATGCCCTGTGGGTTGTTCGTTTTCTATTGCTATAATATTAATGCCTATAACTACATGCTATCCATAAATATTTATATACACCTGGTCAGATACAGAAGTCAGATTAAATATAAATTGAAAGGACAGACCAGTGCTGTTCCATGCATAGGTTATTCTTCCTGTCCAAAGCAGTTCTTATTTTTATTTTATGTTTCTTTATTAAAGATGGTGTGGGTTTACAGAATAATCATGCATGAAATACAGGATTCCCACATACCACCCTATGATTAACACTTTGCTTTGGTGATTTGAATGGAACCTTGTTACAGATGATGAAAGCACCTTTTTGTTTCCGCAATATTAACTACAGCCTGTGGTCTGTCTTAGGGTTCACTGGTTGTGTAGTGTAGTTCCAGGGATTTTTAAAAAATGTATTCTGATACTATATATTGAACTTTTCCCCTTTAAACCACATTCATATATATGTTTCAGTGCTTTTAATTACATCCACAATATTATGCCACCATCACCAGCATCCATCACCAAAACTTTTCTATCATTCCAAATGGAACACTCTACATTTTAAGTCTGAAATTCCATATCCTGTCCCTACCCCATCCTATGCTAATCTGTATTCTCGATTCTGACTCTATCAGTTTGCTGATTCTAATTGATTCAAGTCTGCCTATAAATCATTCACCCTTCCCAAACTTATTGAGAGACTCTTGTTTTCGTGTTGAGGTCAAGATACAGTTGAGACCTAACCTGTCCTCAAGTGCTTTGCATGTTGTCATAACACCTGGATTGGCAGGCAGGGCTTTATGGTGTCCTTCTCAGGGGTCAGGGGTCAGGGGACAGTCCCTGTCCTGGTCATCAGGGGTCATCTAAGGCACCTAGGAAACCCTAGGTCTCTATTGGAGACCAGAGTGTGTAAAGAGTCCAAGGCAGTGAAAGAAGGGTGTGGAGGGGCAGTGAATCTTCTGCACAGAATGTGCAAGTCAGAATAAAGCTCAGACAGTTCTCCCACTTCTGTCTGACCCAGGACCTGGTGCAGCACCCATGTGGAGTGGCAGCTCAGGAAGACCACTCCCTACCGAGGCAATGGAGGAGGGCAAGGTAAATGCCATGGGCATTTTCAATGACCAGATAACACCCTCTCCTGTCCTCACCTCTGGGTCTGGGATATCTTGACCATCTCAATTTTCAAAAAGCAGCAAGCATGGCTTCTCCAAGCCCAGCTTATCACCTGTGTGGAGCCTCCAGAACCTGTATTGCTTAGAGGCTGAGTAGGACCTTCACTGTTGTATTTCTGTGATGAACACGAGGAGAACCAGACTTAAATCTCATGGCACAACTGACTCCACTGATTTCCTTTACCAGGGGAGGGTGCTGGGTTACCAATAGGAGGTTGCTATTGTTTTTGAATTTTAAAAACTTCTCAGTTTTGGGCTGGGTGTGATCCATATAACTTTACAAGATGAAAAATCATCCCTCCAACATTTTCTTGTATTCTTCATTCAATTGTGAATGCTAGTCAAAGTAGAGTCATTGTAAATTTCATAAGTCAGTTTGTCCCACCTCTGTTTGGAAATGTGCTATTGAAGAATCCCAAAAGATTTTTCTACCAGGTAAAAGTATTTTGAATTATCAGAACTTATGTATTAGTAAAAGCAAATGTACACTAAACTGAGATATTGAACATTGACAGTCATTCCCTGTTGGGCTAATTCCAGCAAAGGTCTTACATTGAATTATGTTCACATCAGCATGATCTCTTGGGGCTTGTGCAGGCAATAAAGCTAGTGATTCCCCTGATCATACCCCATGCACCTTTCCTCCTTGAAGTAGAACATTTATTGAATTCTGTTATTTAGAATTCCTAACTCAATTTTCATAGGATAAAAGTAATGTGCATCTCACAGTGTACTAAACTGCATTATCAGCTAGGACTTAAGATAAACAGTAAGGCTGAGCCTAATTGTTTCTATCAGAAAACACTTTCCACATTCTCTTGCAGGACTCTGGGGATACCATCTCCCCAGAGATCATGAGCCTATTTGGTAGAATTTCTGGAGAGTAGAAGACCCTCTTGTCATGGAAGGAAGCAGAGGGAGACAAGCAGATCTTGCAAGCAGAGCTGTTGTTAAATCGGCTCTGCCTCTTAAATTTGTGTACCTCTGGGCAAGTGCTCTAGTTCCTCTCTGTGCTTCTGTCCCCTTCAACCGAGAAGAGGACTGTTACACTTAACATGCAGACTCATGAGAAACAGAGATGAGCCAGGACAGGCTGGAGGAAGTCTCTCTGAAAAGGAGCTATTTCATTTCCTTTAATTCTGTGTGTTCTTGATAGCAAATAGTGAGCTTCTGTGGTGGAGGTGAAGGGAGGAGGGTCAGGTGGAGACTTGGAATGGATGCTTCAGGCGGGAATACTCTGTCTTCATTCTTTGGAATTCCCTCTGTTAGTTCCCAGAAGAGCCCCCACCACACATATCTGCAGACATAGTCGTGACTTGTGTGTTGACATCTGTTCACTCTGTGGTATCAGTGAACTCTTCCATGACTGAGTGGGAAGTTGGAATTTCCTAGCCCTGAGGTTCCTCAGAGGGGAAAGTTGCCAGGCTTTGACAGTTGCTTCCTTGGGTTTCAGCTTTGGTATGTAATATGTCAACTCAACTTCTTCTGTCTTCAGGTCACTACGGCTGAAAGAGGGCCCCTCCTTTCCCAGGACAACCCTTCATGGACCACCCTGTGAGATACCCTCTGTCACCAATGCTGAGATATGGGCCATCTCCTTCACTTTGGGAGCATTTTGGCTTGGCTTCCACCTTCACCTCCAGCTGGACCTCCGCCTCTACCTGGATTTCGACTTGCACTTCCACCTGGACCTCCACTTCGACCTCCATCTCCACCTGGATTTCAACTCGCACCTCCACGTGGACTTCAACTGGGACCTCCGCCTCTCCCTGGACTGAAAGTCCCACCTCCACCTGGACCTCCACTTCAACCTCCGCCTCTACCTGGACTGAAACTCCGACCTCCACCTGGACCTCTACTTTGACTTCCACCTGCACCATGACTTCCATGTGGAATATGACTTCCGCCTCCACCTGGACCACGACTTCCAGCTCCACCTCCAACTGCAGCACAACCTCCATGTGGAACATGACCTCCCCCTCCACCTGAACCTCCACTTGGACCTCCATCTCCACCTGGATTTCAACCCGCACCTCCACATGGACCTCCACCTCTACCTGGACTGAAACTCCCACCTCCACCTGGACCTCCACTTGGACTTCCATCTCCACCTGGATTTCAACTCACAAATCCACCTGGACCTCCACTTGAACCTCCACTTGGACCTCCATCTCCACCTGGATTTCAACTCAAAACTCTATCTGGACCTCCACTTGGAACTCCACTTGGACCTCCATCTCCACCTGGGTTTCAGCTCGCACCTCCACCTGGACCTCCACTTGGACCTCTGCCTCTACCTGGACTGAAATTCCCATCTCCACCTGAACCTCCACTTGGACTTCCATCTCCATCTGGATTTCAACTCCCACCTCCACCTGGACCTCCACCTGGATCTCCACTTTGCCCTGCACCTGCACCACAACCTCCATGTGGAACACGACCTCTCCACATCCACCTGGACCACCACTTTGAGCTCCACCTCCACCTGGACCATGGCCTCCATGTAGAACTTGACCTCCACCTGCACCTGGACCATGACTTTCAGCTCCACATTCACCTGCACGACAACCTCCATGTGGAACACGACCTCCTCCTCCACCTGGACCACCTTCCAGCTCCTCCTCCACCTGGACAACGACCTCCATGTGGAACTCGACCTCCACCTCCACCTGAACCTCCACTTGGACCTCCATCTCCACCTCGATTTCAACTCACACATCCACCTGGTCCTCCACTGGGACTCCACCTCTACCTGGACTGAAACTCCCACCTCCACCTGGACCACCACTTCGACTTCCATCTCCATCTGGATTTCAACTCACATCTCACCTGGACCTCCACTTGTACCTCCACTTCGACCTCCATCTCCACCTGGATTTCAACTTGCACCTCCACCTGGACCTCCATCTGGACCTCCACCTGCACCACAACTTCCACGTGGAACACGACCTCCATTCCCACCAGGAACACAACTTCCAGCTCCACCTCCAACTTCACCACAACCTCCATGTGGAGCACAACCTCCACCTACACCTGGAACACGACTTCCAGCTCCATCTCCACCTGCACCACAACCTCCATGTGGAACACAACCTCCACATTCACCTCGACCTCCATGTGGACCTCCATCTCTACCTGGATTTCAACTCGCACCTCCACGTGGACCTACACTTGGACCTCTGCCTCTACCTGGACTGAAACTCTCACCTCCACCTGGACCTCCACTTGGACTTCCATCTCCATCTGGATTTCAACTCACACCTCCACCTGGACCTCCACTTGGACCTCCATCTCCACCTGGATTTCAACTCGCACCTCCACCTGCATCTCCACCTGGACCTCCACTTGAACCTCCATCTCCACCTGGATTTCAACTCGCATCTCCACCTGGACCTCCGCCTGGACCTCCATCTCCACCTGGATTTCAACTCTCACCTCCACCAGGACCTGCACTTGGACTTCCGCCTCTACCTGTACTGAAACTCCCACCTCCACCTGGACCTCCACCTGCACTACAACCTCCAAGTGGAACACGACCTCCGTTTCCACCTGGACCACGACTTCCTGCTCCAACTCCACCTGCACCACAACCTCCATGTGGAACACGATCTCCACCTCCACCTGGACCGCAGCTTCCAGCTCCACCTCCACCTGCACCACGTCCTCCACCTCGATATCCAGATTTCACGCCACCTCCAGTTGAACCTCCATCTCTGCCTCGGCTGCCATTTCCTCTATTTTGTATGATAACCTGGCCCGTAGGGAACTCGCTCGTAAAATTTATTCATCCTTCCTTCATCCATTTCTGTAGAAAGTGTTAAGAGTTACCAGGGCAAGGCTTTGCAGTGTGGTTAAGGAACTGATAGACTTCCAAATATTTCATAGGATGCATGATGGGCTACAGCATCTCCCCACACTAAGCAGGTGTTTCTTGTGGACAAGGAAACAGTTTGTTTATAGAATTCCAGAAATATCAGCCCTGCAGATGTGTATTAAACATAGTCATGTGCCAGGCTCTGTTAGGGGCAATTCATAGCCCTGACTTAAAGTCAAGCATGCGATCCACTCAGGGCTGTTTCAAGGATGTTCATATGACACAATAGTGACAGCAGAATTATCTAATATGCCTTGGTTATTACCAGGCTCTCAGTTGATGACAGGAATACAGATCACTTGTTTCCTGTGGAATTCAAAAGGTTCTGAATTTGTATGAAAAAGAAGGCTCTGGAGGTCTGGGAAATTTAATTTTGTTCTGATAGGATATAATATGTGCTGGCATTTATTAGGCCCCAGTCCATGTAAAGGTGAAGATAAAATCGAGTTCATAGGGGCCAACCTTAGTGCTTATTTCAAGGCACTTCCCTGAGCTGCCACAGCTGAACTTCTCTTCTTCCACAGCATCCTCTAATTCCAAGCCTGACTCTCAGCTCTGCATCTCCTAAGCATATGATACAATGCCCAGATTCTTTCCCAGAATTATTGCCGTCTCAGCACGTGGGACCTCATTTCTATGGGGCCCACTCAGAACGTCTATGTTCTTATCCAAGAAACAGGAATAATGTCTTTATGAAGTCATCAGGAGGATGAAAATATGAAGTAAATGGAGTATAGGACAAAATCTTTGGTACCTGTTGGGCACACACGCTTCTCACAGGTTAAGTGAACATGCACCTCAAAGATCATCAAAATATTTCAGTAAATTACGGTGAGTTAAACTAAGGTGATAAACACTGGGCCCCAGGGAGGGACCACTCCTGCTTCAAAAGATAAGGTAAAGGCAACTTAAACTCATAGCCTAGCAGAAGTGTACACAGTGGGATTCAGAGCTTTCTATCTGAGATCTAAAGACTTGTTTGCCTTCTTCAGTCCATATATAGAGAGAGATATAGGCACACACTAAAATAATCATTGTGACCCAAAAAATATTATAAGAAGGCAAAGTATATAGTAAAAAATGAGATGGGATTGAAATAAAAATTTTTTTTGCCTTGCAGGACAATCAGTCCAAGATGGGAAGAGGACCTTTCATGGTGGTCAACATTCGGGCTTTCATGATCTCACATGATGAGGAGTCTGACCCTAGTTCATGATCTTCTATGTGACAACTTTTAATCTTCCCCCCTCTCCTCCCTTTTGTCCCACATCCGGATACCTGGTGAGAACTCTGCATGTGCCCTACTTCAGAGCCAGGAACCCTCGCAGGGCCCTACTCACATCCCCAATAAAAACCCAAGCCCAGCTGCCTTTCTAACTCTGAGCCATCTCACACTCCTTGAGAATATTGTCTCTCTTTATCCCCAGACTTTAGTGAAGTAAATAAACATTTTAATACCCTCCTGGTGTGTGTGGTGACTTCTGAAACAAACTTTGGCTGGAACTCAAACCTCCTGCCCTCACAGGGTGCCCAAACAACACTTAAGAGACAAAGGAGCCTCTAACATTTGTTACAATATTAGACAAGATATTATTTACATGAAATCATTTGAGTTGTCCATATTTCAATAGAGTGCCATTGCCCCCTGTCCCTACAACTAAAAAGATTTTCTTTCTACCATGTCATAGAAGATGTTTGTGAAAAAGACAGCTTCAGAAAGGCTAAAACTGATTTAATTGAGAATTGTATTTAAAAAGAAAATATGCTTCTCTTCCAGTTGGCTCTTTTTTAATTGTGTAAAATAACACATATACAAAAAGCAATAACTCTTAAAGCACAATGCCTCAATTAGTTGTGGAACAGTTTTCAGAGTTTGGTTGAGTTACAGTTCCACAATTTTAGGATTTTACTTTCAGCTGCTCCAAGACACTGAACTCTAAATAAAATATCAATATAATGATTCAGCAATCATACTCATTTCCTAAACCCTATCTTCTCTGTATAACTCTGCCTTCTCCTTTGATCTTTCTCCCAATCATTATGGTTATTTAAGGCTATGCCAATTCTAAGTTTTTCATGTTGGAAGGGGCTGTTGATAATATGGGGTAGGGGGACAGAACTAGTTGTTCTGGAGAGGCTGGGCCTTCTGCATTTCAGGACTTATCTGGTCCAGGGACCCATCTGGAGGTTGTCGGTTTCTGGAAAGTTACCCTAGTGCTTGAAACCTATGTACACATTTTCAAATGCCCTAGGTGTTTTTTAGTATTGGCAGGAATAGTTTTCGTTGGGGTTTGGCAAAGTATGATAGGTAGCAATGTCTAACTGAAGCTTGCATAAGGGTGACCTCCAGAGTAGCCTCTCGACTCTATGTGAGCTCTCTCAGTCACTGATACCTTATTTGTTCCACATCTTTTCCTTCTTTTGGGAAGAATGGCATTGTTGATCTTATGGTGCCAGGGTCTGGCTCAACCCTCTGAATCATCTCCCACATTGCCATGGAAACTTTCACCCCTGGATGTCATGTCCCACGTAACGGGTGTGGGGTGGGGTGGGGGCAATGATTTCACTTGCAGAGTTGGGATTAGAGAGAGAGAGGCCACAACTGAGCAACAAAAGAGGCCCTCCAGAAGTAACTTTTAGGCCTTACTGTAGGTTGCATGTATGTTGAGACTCTGGTGATGGCACTCCACTGCCCCTTCTTCAAGCCAAGTAGAAGGACACTTTAGACCAACAGTCTGACGTGGAAAGAGAGTTCTATATCTAAGTGATGACAAGACCAACACTGTACACGTCACATCTCTCTGGATGGCCAAAGCATATCACCTGGCCTCAAACACCCTATTTACCCAAGAAGGCTGTTTGGGATCTGCACAGTTGGCAGAGCTGGAAGTTGTCCACTTAACACTTCAAGATGTTCTGATCCAAGGTCCAAATCTTCATCAATTCTTGAGCTGTGGCCAAAGAACTGGCATGGAGAGTCAACCAAAAACAAAATGATTTTTTCATACAAGGAAGGCCCATGAGGGGGGACTCCACATCTGAAAACAGCTTGTAGGCTCACCCATTTTCATATATAAGCCCTCACCACACCAGTGTCACTATTCAACACCACTGCTGATAAACTACCTAAAATTCATTCTTGCATATATCTGGCAGGTCCTTCAGAGGCCACCCATTTAGCCATAACACCCCCGCTTCCTTACCACTGGCAGTCTGAGCCCATACCACTTTTGGCCTAAGATGTTTCTCTGCCCTGGTGGAGTGGGTACATAGAAAGGGATTGCCTCTAAGCCCATTAATGGCCAAAAATAGTTCTTAAGTGCTGTGACTTAAGTTCCAAGTCAAAGTATTGGCATTCCATAGATGGGGTCATCTTCCACGGAGAGTGGGTGATAAACCCTTTTCCCATTTCATACTAATCACATTGGCCCACTTCCATTACTGCTGGAGCCAGCAGGAAGTAAAGCTTATTGTTTCCAAACTAAGCAGTGGAACAGTCTAGACCACCTTTAGAAGTAAAAGATAAAAAGTATGGTGAATGCCAGCCACATCAAAAAAATTGCATCCTTTTACCCTGCTAGGAGGGCATATTCACCATTCAAGGCACAACATTAAACATGAGCAAGCCCTGAGAGAAAGTGTTATCCAGACTGTCAGAAAGGGAGACAGATCATCAAGTCCAGGTGTCCAGACATAGGTACTGGTCCCATAAGGTGGTCCTTGCTGACAGGCACAATCACAACCAATCGCCCTGGCTCTGGTTGTTTGTATTTTGCTGGCTGCTGCCCCACAAGGCCTCACCAAACAGGACCAGGAGTGCTTGAACAATACTCAGCCAATTCTAAAATTGTACTTAGGAATGGGATACAGGAAGTTGCTCCTTAACCACCTGCTCTCAACCTGCCACCAAATGTGGCTAAGGACCCCAAAATAATCAACCTATATATCAAATGTGTCTACCGGGACAAATCATAAATTATTCCTGAGCCGGGTATAACCTAAAGAAGAGTCTCATACTGCACCAGTGGCCTCATGAGTATAATCAAGTCAAAACTGCCTGGCTAATTGTCTTCTACCCCAAATTGAGAGATAAATATCCTAAGACAAGAGGTTAGATTGTGAGGAGGGTCTACAAAGAATTAATACCTGATGAGCATTTAAGGGTAGACAAAACATAGTCTCCCTATGGAGGAAAGTGTGTGAAGCTACACAGAAACACACAAGCAAAGCTTTTGCTTAGTGCATCCTAAACCATCCCCTAAAAGTTATGTCACTCGGTAGTGACAACTGTTTAATAGATACAATGACCAGGGATGACCGACTGTATTTTAAAGCTCATGACAAAATTTCCCACATTTTTTGGATTGCTTCTTTGGAGAACAGCCCCACCCTGGGTTGTCCCCCAACAATCACCCCCCTTTCCTCCAATGATAATGCCCCCGTGCATGAATTTGCCATTTGAGATGACCTCAGCTTGGAGAGTGCCACCCCAGCCCATGATACCATCCAACACCACCACTGAGGGTCACCCATTGCTGCTCCTGTCACCGTGGTAAACCAGAGCCATCCCCATGCTCAATCCAGTTCACAAACACAGATGCTACCTTGAGAAATAGGAAGGGAAAAAAATGTCAATACTACTTAGCTAGAATGACAGACTGCCTAACCATGGGCCCATCTTACTTATATACTTCGAAACTTTATCAAAGGTATTTCCACATTTAATACATTCAAAGTGTTTCTCTAGGGTATCAGTTTGTTGATGTTGTTTCAGGACTGCCTGTTGGCTAAAGACCTTTCCACATCCATTACACTGAAAAGGTTTCTCTTCAGTGTGCACTGCCTGACATTTAGTAAGGAGTGAGTAAAATTTGAAGACCTTGTTGCATGTATCACTTTTGTATAGTTCTGGTCTTGTATGAGTTTTCTGATATTGCATAAACTTTGAAGCTCTGGTAAAAGTTTGTCCACAGTTATAACCTTGCAAAAGTTTCTCTTGTGCATGAATTTCTGGATGTGTACTAGTAAGTGGCAAAAGATGCCTGAAGGCCTTTGCAGATCTACATTTGTATGGTTTCTCTACTGTATGAATTTCTTATGTCGTATAAAGGATGAGCTATGGTTAAATGCCATCCCACAATCATCACATTCATAGCTTTGAATTTCACTGTTAAGTCTTTGCTGTTCAGCCAGGTGTGAGCTCTGTCTGAATGCATTTATAGGCACATTGTCAGAAGAAAAATCCATAGTTGGTTGGCATGCTAATGGGGAAACAATAAAAAGATAAATTAGACTCTCACATCACAATCTATGTCATAGGTATTGTGTGTGTGTGTGTGTGTATGTGTAGGAGATACAGATACATGGGTGGAAAGGTAGCAGTATCTGGCTGGGAAGTGGAAGTGCCCAGGCATGAAGAGTGAGTGGTGCAGCTTTGCATTTTGTAGGTATCATTAACAACCTACACCAATATTTTTAAGTAAACAAGGAGGCACTGATGTTATTAGTTCTTTGAACTGAAGATAATTTTTCCTAAGACTAGTTCATCAAAAGTTTTTCATGCAATAGATAATGTTAATTGTGTTATACTCTCAAACTTTCTTTTGGCCACAAATTTGTACAACTTAATGTGATTAAATAAAAACGGAGTACACTGATTTTAAAGCTACTTGGGTACTAATAATTAGAATGCCATACTTGGTTTATTCATTGATCTACAGTAGGATTTTGCATTGTTTCATTTGTTAATGAAAATTGGGATATAACTTTTATATAGACCTTTATGAATTTGACCACCATTATATCATATTTAATATCCTATAATGAATTTAGACCCTTTTAAAGAAGAATCCCAATTATGCACTTGGAAATGCAGAAGGCCTCTTTTCAAAGAAGAATCCCTATTATTTATTTGCAATATATTAAGGCACGATAGTCATGTAATCCCTTGCCAATTTATGTCTGAAATTCTAGCACTTGTGTTTACCATGGCTTTTCACTATTTCTGCAACCCTGGGTTCTACTCAGACTTTATTTTTTGCTAATCTAATACAACATTTTATTTACCCTCTTTTTATTTGTATTTCTTCAGTTGCAAAAAAATATATTCTTGTTTTTTACCTTATGAGATAAAATGAATTATAAAGATCTAAGGAAGTAAATATAAACCCTCCACCACTGACAAGAAGCAGAACTAAGCTTTGGGTCCTGTTACTTTCCTGAATCCCAACCATGGATATCCTACTGTAGTTACAAATTTATAGATAAGACATAAAGCAACAAATGACAGAAGTACAGCACTTGAACTTCAAGTGTTGATTTAACACAACTTTGAATCATCAGTCTTTTGAATTTTAGCCATTTTAGTTTGTCTAGTGGTATCTCATTGTGATTTTAACTTGCATTTCCTTAATAACTAATGTTAACCACTAACTTTCCATGAGTTTATAAGTTGCAAGTGCATCTTCTTTGGCAAAAATGTCTAGTCAAATCTTCTGGTTCATTTAAATTTTTATTGGGTTATCTTACTAACTTTTGAAGTTTCTCTACATATTCTGGATACAAGTCTTATCAGATATAAAAATTGCAAATATTTTTCCCTAGTCCATGTACAGTCTTCTCATTTTCTCAACAGCATCTTTCAAAGAACAGAAGTTTTAAATTTTGATAGTCTCTCTATCAAACTTTTCTTGTAATGATCATGCTTTTTGCATCGTGTCTATGAACTCTTTGCCTAACCCAAATTCACAGATATTTTTCCTATGCTTTCTTCCAGAAGTTTTATAGTTTCAGCTATTATATTTAGGAGTATGATCCATTTGGAGTTCCTTTTTGTGGATGTTGTGATGTAAGGGTCTAAAATTCATCTTCTTGCATGTGAATATCCCATTGTCCTATCATTGTTGAAAAAAAGACTATCATTTCCCCACTGATTTTCTTGACATTTTCCATAAATCTAAAGGTTTATTTCTCGACTCTCAAGTTCTATTCCATTTGATCTATATGTACTGTACCGAAAAAAAAAATTAGGAGAGCTCATCTTTCATTTTCCCAGGTATTCTGGTTGCCCTATTTGGTGTGTGAGTTATAATGGCTTTTACCTGCTCATTGCTTTTCAATTGCCTGAGCATGGAGCACTTGTCCCCTCTTTCACCATCATCCAGGGATCATTCCCTTGCTTCAAAGAAAATATCATATCTGCTTTAAAAGTCCAGCGTCCTGCATGTAGAAATACAAGCTGATTCTGTTGATGTTACCGCTATTAGATAATTTAGACCCAGTCTTTCAACCATAAGGAAGGTACCATAGGCCCCAGTTTGCCTGGGCCAGTCACAGTTTGCCTTAGCTATCCCAGCATCATTATCTGCAACATTCCCTTTCACTTTCAAATACCATTTGGTATGAAAGATAAGTTATATATTGACACCAGATAAGGAAAGAGAAGATCTCACAGGAAGCCCAAGAGGAATGTCCTTTCAGTTTTGTTGACAAGCCACCTACCTTTAAAAAAAATGATTCTCCGGCTAATTTTCCATCTTAGCCTTAGGACTATCATCATTGAGAAATGTATAAAAAATTGAGGAGACTGGCACAAATTAAGCTTGAGTGTTTTAGCATGAGCATGCCCATTTATCTCTTCAGAAAGTTCCAATGATTTGTTTAGGGGCAGGGAGCTAAAATTTAGATGAGCACTTAAAGAATTCTTCAGATATTCGTATAATATGAAGAAAAATCTCACCATGGGCAGCTTATGAACTAATAAAGATATTCTTCCTTAAAGCCATCACGTGTCTGTAGGTGTCCAGCATCACTGCCCAGTGCAGGTTTCTGTGATAGGACCTAGGTGTGCCCGCTGCTCCTGAGATAAGTCAACAAACATCTCCAAAGCTCACTGGCCCCCGAAATAGCAAAAACACCACAATCTTCCAGCCAGCCATACGGCCAAGTGGCCATAGAGAGATTAGTCATTTGGGGTATAAAATTATGAGCTCAAATGTGAGCATAAACTATCTAGCAACGTTGACTTGGAAAAAAGCGAGAAGACACAGGTCACGAAGATCAGGAATGAAATAGGGGATCCCACTGCAGATGGAGAGAGAGAAATAGTGTGCATGTATATAAAGGGTTAGTGTGAGGGAGCTCTTGGTGGCTGTGGGATAATTCTGTATCCCAATTGCTGTGGTCGTTACATATGGCAAAATGGCATAGAGCTACCCATGTGCCAATGTCCATTTCCTGGCTTTCATGTTATACTATGCTACATAAGATATAACCGGAGGGGGGGTGAAATTGGGTAAAGGGGACACAGGACTTGTCTGTACTATCTTTGTAAGTTCCTGTGAATCTGTAATTATTTCAAATTAAAACTTTAAAGAATAGGTGATTGAATGAAAACATAAAGACATGTGTTAAGAGTCTTAAAGGAACCTGAGCAATCCACAATGGATTATTGGGTAGTATATATATCCCCTAGCTTGTCAAATTATGATAGAAATTGAAAATGAGAATATTTTATCCTTAAATAATTTAAGATTTTTGGAAGCTGAATTACTTGTTTGCATTTAAAAATAATATGGCTGAGACTAAGGTAAACAAGAATACAGGGTTAAGGATGACAATGCCTGTATTTTAGAACTTCACCTACTGAATGAGACCAAAGAAAGAGAACTTTATTTTATTCAAAACCTAAGTTTTCTGTCACACACAATCTAACTCAACCTGTCTGGATAATTCATTTAAAAAACCCAAACATGTGGAGCCCAGAATAGGAAGGAGGGCTTGTAATTCACTATAGCTTAATGTAATACTCAGATACATAAATGCTGGGCAGATAATTAAAGAGTATTGGCAAAGTCCCTTGGAGGAGTAGAGGAAAAGATATACAACTATTAAACTTCCCACCTGGGAAACCCCTGAAACTCTCTCAAACACTAGGGACTCCTAAGTGAATAGGCCAAGCCCTAGAACTTGAGGATTGCTCTTATGAAACTTATTTCTGTAGCAGAGAAGCTAATCCTACCTATAGTTATGCCTAAGAGTTACTTCCAGAGACCCTCTTTTGTTGCTCCAGTGTGGCCTCTCTCTCTCACTGAGCCCAACTCTGCAATTTCCCTCCTCCCTACATGGACATGATGTACAGGGGTGTGTGTCTCCCCGGCGATGTAGGACGTGACCTCTGGGGATGAACCTGGCCCTGGCACCATGGGATCAACGATTCCTTCCCTGACCAAAAGGGGGAAAAGAAAGGTAACATAATAAGGTATCAGTGGCTAAAAGTTCAAATATAGAGTCAAGAGATTATTCTGGTGGCTAAGAGAGTTCAAATAGAGTCAAGAGGCTATTCCGGAGGCTACTTGTATGCAATCTTCCTCTAGATATTGCTAATTGCCAATTTGCAAAACCCCAACCAATGTCATTCCTATTAACCCTAAAGAGCATCCAGGGCTCTATCTTAGATCCTGAAAAGGTTGTACTAAGTTTACTTTTTAGAAACCTAAAACTTTCAGATGGTTCCTAGGCCAAATGTCTTGAAACCCAGAGGTGCCAGTCTCTCCAACAATATCAACTAGTTCCATCCCCCATCCCATATTGTCAGTACTTCTTTTCAACAAGAAAAAAGTTAAAATGGGCATAACCTAAATATCCCTAAAGACTGGGAGCAGAATCAAAGGTTAAGGAGGAGTTATAGCAGAGAAGTTAGGATTTAACAAATGAGTACGGCTGCTGAATCATTATATTGATATTTCTTTTAGGTCTCCAGTATCTTGGAGAAGCTAGAAGATAAAACCTGAAACTTTGGAACTGTAACCTATACCAGACTTTGAAATCTGTTCTATAACTACTTGTGAAAATGTACTTTCAAATTTATTGTTTTGTGTATATGTTATATGTCACAATAAAAAATGTTTAAAAATATATGACAGCAGTGCTAAATCCTATGTTACTATTGGGAAAAGGATGTCAAAAGAGTGAGATCACGAACTTGTGTGTATATTCAGAGAGGAAGTAAATTTGAATTGTGTCATAAATGAAAAAAAGAAAACAAAGACTAAACAGAAGGGAAATTCCCAGAAATGTATCCTAAGATAATGAATACACAAGCAGCTAGCTAGAAGTCCAAAGCAGTGTATTGCAATGTTGAAAAAAGTGGGAAACTGCCTGCAGTGGAAGATTGGTTGAATTTCACCTATTAGGATATACTTTAGGATATGTGTATATGTGTATGATAGGATATACTACAAAATCATTAAAATTAGTGGTACAATACTTAATGACTTGTAAATTTTGTAAATGAATTGTAAAATTCCTGATGTTAACTGATAAGTATAAATTATAAATTTTGTGATATGATTTTGAGAAAAATATATAGGTTCATAGGAAAAATTAGATAATGTCAACAGTGGCTGCCTGAAATTGTGGCCATAAAGATACAGTTTTCTTTATATCTTCAATGTTTTCTGCTAAATACCTAATAACTTTTTCTTTAAAGTATCGTTTTAATGGAAGCAGAAAGATTGTTGTATTGGTCAGGGTTCTCTGGGCAAACAGAACAAATAGGAGATATCTATAAATATGAAATTTTGTAAAAGTATCTCATGCAACTATCCAAATTCAGTAGGGCAGGCCACAAGCTGACAGCTCCAGTGAAGGTCCTTAATGATGCCCACAGGAGAGACTGGCTGGCTGAAGTGGAGAGAGAAATTCTTTCTTCTGACTTCTCCTTTAAAGTCTTCAGTTGATTACATTAAATGTCACTAATTGCTAGAAGCACTCCCCTTGACTGCAGATGTAATTAGCCATGGATGCAATCAGTGTGCTGGTGATTTAATAACCAGCCACATAATACACTTACAGTAACACTAGTTCCCTGATGTGTGTAAAGTGCTTGCTTGACCAAACAAGTGGGCATCATCACCTGGCCAAGTTGACACATAAACCTAACCATCACAGTCCACCCCTTGTCAACCTGGCAGCTATACACATCATCTTACTCTCTAAATAGAACACAATAACAGACATATTTTTTCCACTTACCTATACTCAACTATACTTCATACAACCAGAAGGCACTAAATCTCTCCAGAATAGATGCTAGTCCTTGGGTAATATCACTCTTAAACTTGATATTCTATAACTTAAATACTATGTATGACATGAACAATATAACATATCATATAAGATTAGAGAAGAAAAGGATAGTTGATTATGTACAAATATAAACAAACTCATAACACAACAAGGAGGAAATATTCATACCATCACAGTCCTCATTTCTGTAACTGGTCACATGGTCATAGTTAATATTTATCACTGCCTTCTTCTACTACCCATTCCATATACCCTTTACCCTCAGCAAGCACCTCAGCTGGCCATAGTTATTTGCCTGGTGGTGTGACCCAAACCTTCATTCCTGACGTTTTTGGGCCATTGGTAGTCCTGCCTGGGTTGGGTTGTCACAATTTTCCACTGACTTTAATCACAGGGCATGATAAGACTAAGATGTGCTAGGGATCTTCCACACTCCAGGAAAACGTTTCTTTCTCTTGATTGTATAATTGCAGTCCTATTTCCTTTTGATAGTCGGGATCAGTCACCCCAGTCAGTACAGTAATCCCCTTCTTTGCCCGTTGATTCAGAAGCATGAGAAGCTCAAAGTGGCCAGGTAACTTTCAGTTCAAGGAATCATTGTTGTGTCTCTTGGTAGGGACCCTCATTGTTCTGGAACTAGCACCTGTAGACCATCAGGCCTCCAGGTTGCAGGGACAGGAAGCAAAAATTTTTCTAGTGGATGACTAGATGTGATAGTGAATGGTACCATTCCCATTTCTACCACTTGATTCTGGACCCTGGAATCCTGGCTATGGGAGAAACAGTACAATAGAGTGAATGCTGATTCAGAGCATTCATGGCCTCATGGAGAACATTGCCCATCCCTGCAAAATATTGCCACATAGATGGCACCATAACTGCGTCTTCAAAAGGCCATTCCACCATTCTATCAACCCAACTGCCTCTGGATGATGGAGAACATAAGAGGACCAGAGAATTCCATGAGCATGTGCCCATTCCTGCACTTCATTTGCTATGAAGTGGGTTCCCTGATCAAAAACAATGCTGTGTGGAATATCATGATGATGGATAAGGCATTTTGCAAGTCCATGAATAGTAGTTTTAGCAGAAGCATTGTGGGCAGGGAAGGCAAACCTGTATCCAGAGTATATGTCTATTCCAGTTAGAACAAATTGCTGTCCTTTCCATCGTGGAAGTGGTCCAATGTAAACCTGCCACCAGGCAGCAGGATGATAACCTTGGGGAATGGTGCCATATTGGGGAATGAGTGTGGGTCTCTGTTGCTGGCAATTGGACACTTAGTAGTGGCTGTAGTCAGGTTGGCCTTGGTGAGTGGAAATCCATATTGCTGAGTCCATGCATAACCTCTGTCCCTACCACAGTGACCACTTTGTTTATGAGCCCATTGGGCAATGACAAGAGTGGCTGGGGAAAGAGAATCACTGGTATCCACAGAACAGGTTATGTTATTCACTTGGTTATTAAAACCTTCCTCTGCTGAAGTCACTTTCTGGTGAGCATTCCCTGGGATACAGATATCTTCATGTTCCTCCCACACACACACACTCAGAAAGGTCTATCCACATGCCTCTTTCTCATCAGTTTTCCAATCATTCTCCTTCCATGACCATCCAGCCAAACCATTAGCAACAGCCCATGAGCCACTATACAGATACACCTTTGGCCAGTTTTCCTTCCAGGCAAAATTAACAACCAGGTACACTGCTCAAAGTTCTGCCAAATTGGAGGATTTCTACTCACCAGCTTCCTTCAGGGACATCCTAGAAAGGGGGATGTACATAATCCCCCTAGAAAGGGGGATGTACATAATAGTTCCCTGATGTGTGTAAATGATTATTACACACATCAGGGAACCAATGTGAGAATTCTGGCAGTTGCTCAATATATCTATTCCAACTATATACTCCAGAACTGGGGAAATAACCACAGAATGGGTCAGGGACCCACTGGACCCTCCGAGACAGACCTCAGCTAAAACTCCATTGATCACCTGACTTCCATAAGCCCCTACTCTGACTGGTGGACCAGAGTGATGATTTGGGTCTCCTGGAATTAATGTCACTTTGAGCCAGTGTCTAATGCCAAAAATATCTGATTATTTCCTTTTCCCCAGTGCACAGTTACTCTGGTAAAAGTCTATAGGTCTTCTTGGGGAAGGCTGGGAAGAAGATTAACAGTATAAATTTTGGGCACTATGGCTGGGTCCTTCCCCAAGTAGCCATGGCCTTCCCCTCATTCAAGGAGCTCTGGGTCTGCAAACTGTCTCAAGTCTGAGAACTGATTAATGGGCTGTGACTCTCTGTTTCTGTCATTTAAATTAGACATTTGTTCACTTGACTGAGAACTCTTTTTCTTATTATAGATCAAACAAGAATTTAGTAGACTGCCCATCTATTTTATTTCTAGGTACCCCGTGATCTACTAGCCAACATAATAAGTCACTGCAAGAGCATTTTGATTGCTGTTTTGAGTCTGCTATCCATTATGGTAGCCACACCCACCTTATCTTTGGTGATTAAGCACTGCCACATGGCTTCTGACAACTCGGGATCTAATTATCCCCATTGTGTTTAAGGACTCCAGCTCAGTGATGGCAGTTCCCACAGTAATATCTGGCCTAAAAAGAAGGGAGATTATAGAGCACTTCAGGGATGATGGTGCTAGTCTCACAAATTTATTCCTCATAGCCCTGGTAGAGGGTGTGTCCTCTGGACATTCCTGGAGTGTGTGAGCTGGTCTTTCATGATAAATCTACTCTAACCTTCCAGTCTCTCCAAGCCTTTGGTTCCCTTCCTCTACATTATACCTGGGCAGTTCTGCCATTTCAGCCTCAGGTAATTTTGGCCAGCTTTTCATCCATGTTTCAGCCAACCACCCAAACTGGTAATGCCCTTTCTAATCCCTCAAGCTACAACATTGAATGCAGGATCTCTGCTTAGTGGGCCCATATTAATATATTCAGCCTCGAGATCCAGCTTTATATTCCTTCCACCATAATCTCACATCCCTAATATCCATTCCCACATATAATTTCCCTGATTTCTGACTATATATATATCAGAAAACTCATGCAGTTCTTTTTGGAGTTCAGCATAATTCTTTATGGGTTACACTTTGCACCTATCTTTCAGGGCCTGTTGGGGCTGCAGTCTAGTTATAGGTCTTGAAGAAAAGAGGGATGGTGGGGGTAGGTCATGAAAATAGTTAGAAGTGTTCTTTGAGCCAATTACCTCAGGGCATCAAATTGCAATTTCACCCGGTGAAACAGGATTAAATTCTCCAGACAGAGAGGTGAGGGCTGTTACCCTTAAACTAGTTCCAACCCTTGGATCTGTGACCTGTGACCTGTGAGTTGAACCCATTTATTAATGGGACCTTTAAAGATTTTATTATCATTAAGGTGTGCCCAAACTGAATGAGGGTGAACCTTAACCCAACATGGCTACAGTAAGGATATTCAATTTTACCGCCATGGTAACCGCAAAGAAAATACACAGAAAGAAATGAGAAGGGACTCAAAATGGTACATTTTTTAAAAAGCCAAATAAAGATGAAAATAGGCATTAACAGAAGAACTGAGGGTCAAAAATTGTATAAAACTTACAAAAAACAAATAGCGAAATGGTAGAAGAAAGTCCTATGTTATCAGTAGGTACTTTAAATGTAAACGGATTAAACTCTTTAGTCAAAAGGCAGACATTGGCAGAATGGATAAAAAGTATGACCCAATTATATGCTGTAAACAAAAGACTCATCTTAAATTCAAAGATAATAAAATTTTAAAATAGTAAAAAAAAATTCAAAGATAAAAGTAGGTTTAAAGTTAAAGGATGAAAAAAATATATAAATCACATGAATAGTAACCAAACAGAAGCTGGATGGCTATTCTAACATCAGACCAAACAGACTAGGTAAAAACTGCTGAGGCTTATTCAGTCACTATATACTGAATAAGGTGTCAATTCATCCATGTTTCAGCCAACCACCCAAACAAACTGTTAATGCCCTTTCTAATCCCTCAAGCTACAACATTGAATGCAGAAACAAGAAAACATAATTATGAATATATATGTACCAATGTCAGAGTCCCAAAACATTGACAAATCTGAAGGGAGGACTAGATGGCTCTATATTAACAGTAGAAGGCTTCAATATACCATTTGCAATAATAGATAGGACATCTAGACAGAAAAATCAATAAAGAAATAAAGACTAGGATGACA
Source organism: Myrmecophaga tridactyla (assembly GCA_004026745.1). Taxonomy (NCBI): domain Eukaryota; kingdom Metazoa; phylum Chordata; class Mammalia; order Pilosa; family Myrmecophagidae; genus Myrmecophaga; species Myrmecophaga tridactyla. The sequence goes on from PVIY010012894.1 coordinate 28,239, forward strand.
CTACAAACCACCCTCACCTAACAGACACATGTAGAACACTTCATCCAATAGCAGTAGAATACATATTCTTCTCTAGTACACGCAGACTATCCTCCAGGATAGTTCATATGTTAGGTCACAAAACAAGTCTCAGTAAATTCAAAATATTGAAATCATAAAGCGTCTCTTCTCTGACCACAATGCAATGAAACTAGAAATCAATAACAGATGAAGAACTGGAAATTTACAAATGTGGATTAAAACTATAGACTCTTAAAACAACCAATGGATCAAAGAAGAAATCACAAGGGAAATTAGGAAATATCTTGAGGTAAATGAAAATGAAAACACAAGGCAGTACTGAGAGTAGTTTATAGTTCTAAATGTGTACATTAAAAAAAAAAAAAGATCTCAAATCAGAGCCCTAACCTACATCTGGAGGATCTAGAAAAAGATGATCAGACTAAACTCAAAGACAGCAGAAGAAAGAAAATAAAGATTAGAGCAAAGATAAATGAATATAAGTGAAATCAAAATAAAAACAATAGAATCAAGAACAAAAATTAGTTCTTTCAAAAGGTCAGTAAAATCAAAAACAGCAAGATTGACAAAGAAAAAAAAGAGAGAGGATGCAAATAACTGAAATCAGAAATGAAACAGGGATATTACTACCAACCCTCCTGTATTAGTTAGGGTTCTCTAGAGAAACAGAATCAACAGAAAATATTCATAAATATAAAATTCATAAAAGTGTCTCACGGAACCATGGGAATGTAGAGTCCATAATCTGCAGGGTAGTCTGTGAAGCTGATGACTCCAATGGAGGGTCTGGATGAACTCTACAGGAGAGGCTCACTGGCCGAAGAAGGAAGAGAGCCTGTCTCTTCTGAATCCTTCTTAAAAGGCTTCCATTGATTAGATTAAGCATCACTCATTGCAGAAGACACTCCCCTTGGCTGATTACAAATGGAATTAGCTGTGGATATAGCTGACACGATCATGATTTAATTCTATGCAATGTCCTCATAGCAAAAGATAGGCCAGCACTTGCCCAACCAAACAAGTACCACCACCTGGCCAAGTTGACACATGAACCTGACCATGACAGTCCACCCCTTGTCAACTTGGCAGCTATACTCATCACCTTAAACCATACCTAATTTCTAAATAGAAAACAATAAAAGATGCATTTTTTTCTCACCTAACAATACTCAACTGTCCTGCATATAACTGGAAACACATTAAATCTCTCCAGAATAGGGTGCAAGTCCTTGGGTAATATTCACTCTTAAACATGATATCTTACAGCTTAAATGGTATAGCATGAACAAAATGGCATTACAGTCCTTGTTTCTGTAATTGATCACGTGGCCGTAGTTCATATTTATCACTACCTTCTTCCACTACCCATTCCATGTTCCCTTTACCCTCAGCAAGCACTTCAGCTGGCCATGGCTTTTTGCCTGGTGGGGTGACCCAAACCTTCATTCCTGAAGTTTCAGAGCCATTTGTAGTCCTGCCTGGATTGGGTTGTTGAAGTTTTCCATTGATTTTAATCATGGGGCATGGTAGTACTAAAAGACACCCTAGGGGATCTCCTATATTCCAGGAAAACTCTTCTTTACCTCCATTGTGTAGTTACAGTCTTATTTCCCCCGATAATCAGGGTCAACCACCCCAGCCAGTAATGTAATTCCCTTCTTGGCTTGTTAATCCAGGGGCATGAGTAGCCCAAAGTGACCAGGTGGCAGTCTTAGATTCCGATTTGATGGAATCATTGTTGTTTCTCCTGGTGGATGCACTCCCCCTTTTGGAACTAAAACCTGTAGACCAGCAGAGCTCAGGGTCACAGGGACAGGAAGCAAAAATTTTCCTAGTGCATCACTAGGAGTAATAGTGACAGGTGCCACTCCCATTTTCACCCCTTGGTTCCTGGACTCATGTTATTCTGGCTATGGGAGAAACAGCTCCATACAGTGGATGCTGATTCAGAACATATACAGCTTCCTGGAGAACATTACCCCAGCTCTTCAAGGTATTGCCACCTAGTTGGCACCATAATTGAGTTTTCAAAAGGCCATTCCACCGTTCTATCAATCCAGCTGCTTCTGGATGATGGGGAACATGGTAAGACCAGAGAATTCCATGAGCATGTGCCCATTCCTGCACTTCATTTGCTGTGAAGGGTGTTTCTTGATCAGAAGTAATGCTGTGTGGAATACCATGATGATGGATAAGGCATTCTGTAAACCCACAGATGGTAGTTTTGGCAGAAGCATTGCATGTAAGGCAAGAAAACCCATATCGAGAGTATGTGTCTATTCCAGTTAGAACAAATTGCTGCCCCTTCCATGAAGGGAGTGGTCCAATGTAATCAACCTGCCACCATGCAGCCGGCGTGTCACCTCAGGGAATGGTGCTATATCGGGGGCTGAGTGTGGGTCTTTGCTGTTGGCAGACTGAGCATTCAGCAGTGGCTGTAGCCAAGTCAGCCTTGGTAAGTGGAAGTCCATGTTGCTGAACCCAGGCATAACCCCCATCCCTACCACCATGACCACTTTGTTCATGAGCCCATGGGGCAGTGAAAGGCATTGCTGGGGAAAGAGGCTGACTGGTATCCACAGAACGGGTCATCTTATCCACTTGATTACTAAAACCTTCCTCTGCTGAAGTCACCCTCTGGTGTGCATTCACATGGGACACAAATATCTTCATGTTTTTAGCCCACTCAGAAAGGTCTATCCACAGACTTCTTCCTCAGACCTCCTTGTCACCAATTTTCCAATTATGGTCTTTCCAAGTCCCTGACCATCCAGCCAAATCATTAGCAACAGCCCATGAGTCAGTATACAAACGCACCTCTGGCCAGTTTTCCTTCCAAGCAAAATGAACAACCAGGTGCACTGCTCAAAGTTTTGCCCACTGGGAGGATTTCCCCTCACCACTGTTCTTCAAGGACATCCCAGAAAGGGGTTGTAGTGCTGCAGCTGTCCAGTTATGGGTGGTACCTGTGCATTGTGCTGAACCATCTGTAAACCAGGCCCGAGTTTTCTCTTCCTCAGTCAATTCAGTGTAAGGACCTCCCCAAGAGGCCATAGCTGTAGCCTGGGGAAAAAGAGGTAATGCAGCAGGAGTGGAGACCATGGGCATTTGGGCCACTTCCTCATGTAACTTACTTGAGCCTTCAGGACCTGCTCTGGCTCTATCTCGTATACATCATTTCCATTTTACAATAGAGTGCTCCTGCACACACCCAACTTTATGGCTTGGTGGGTCGGACAACACATAGCTCATGATAGGCAACTCAGGTCTCATGGTAACTTGGCGGCCCAGTAGCGTTAAGCGTTCGGTCTCTACTAAGGCCCAGTAGCAGGCCAAAAGCTGTTTCTCAAAAGGAGAGTAGTTATCTGCAGCAGATGGTGAGGCTTTTCTCCAAAATCCTAAGGGTCTGTGCTGTGATTCTCCTATAGGGGCCTGCCAAAGGCTCCAGACAGCATCTCTATTTGCCACTGACACTTCCAGCACCATTGGATCTGCCGGATCAAACGGCCCAAGGGGCAGAGCAGCTGGACAGCAGCCTGGACCTGTCACAGAGCCTCCTCTTGTTCAGGTCCCCACTCACACTTAGCAATTTCTCTGGTCACTCGATAAACAGGCTGGAGCAGCACGCCCAAATAAGGAATATATTGTTGCCAAAATCCAAAGAGACCAACTAGGAGTTGTACCTCTCTTTTGGTTGTAGGAGGGGCCAGATGCACCAATTTATCCTTCACCTTAGAAGGTATATCGCAACATGCCCCACACCACTGGACACCTAGAAATTTCACTGAGGTGGAAGGCCCCTGTATTTTTGTTGGATTTATCTCCCATTCTCTGACACACAAATGCCTTACCAGTCTAGATTAGTTGCTACTTCTTGCTCACTAGGTCCAATCAGCATGATATCATCAATATAATGGGCCAGTGTGATGTCTTGTGGGAGGGATAAACAATCAAGTCCCTGTGGACAAGATTATGACATAGGGTTGGAGAGTTGATATACTCCTGAGGTAGGACAGTGAAAGTATATTGCTGACCTTGCCAGCTGAAAGTAAACTGTTTCTGGTGGTCCTTACTAACAGATATTGAAGAAAAAAGCATTTGCCAGATCAATAGCTGTATACCAGGTACCAGGGGATGTATTGATTTGCTCAAGCAATGATACCACATCTAAAACAGAAGCTACAATTGGAGTTACCACCTGGTTGAGCTTACAATAATCCACTGTCATCCTCCAAGACATATCTGTTTTCTGCACAGGCCAAATAGGAGAGCTGAATGAGGATGTGGTGGGAATCACCACCCCTGTATCCTTCAAGTCCTTAAGAGTGGCAGTAATCTCTGCAATACCTCCAGGAATCCAGTATTGCTTCTGATTTACTATTTTCCTAGGTAGGGGCAGTTCTAGTGGCTTCCACTTGGCCTTTCCCACCATAATAGCCCTCACTACACGAGTTAGAGAGCCAATGTGGGGATTCTGCCAGTTGCTTAGTATGTCTATACCAATTATGCATTCTGGAACTGGGGAAATAACTGCAGAATGGGTTTAGGGCCCCACTGGACCCACTGTGAGATGGACCTGAGCTAAAACTCCATTGATCACCTGGCCTCCATAAGCCCCCACCCTCACTAGTGGACTAGAGTGATGTTTTGGGTCCCCTGGAATTAATGTCACTTCTGAACCAGTGTCTAATAATCCCCGAAATATCTGATCATTTCCTTTCCCCAATGCACAGTTACCCTGGTAAAAGGCCATCAGTCTCTTTGGGGAAGGCTTGGAGGAAGATTAACAGTATAAATTTGTGGCAGGATTCTCCCCCAAAGGGACCTGGCCTCCCCTTCATTCAAGGGGCTCTAGGTCTGTAAACTGTCTCAAGTCTGGAAATTGATTAAGGGGGCTGTGATTCTTCTTTTCATAATTCAAGTTAGACTTCTGTTCACTTGACCTAGAACGCTTTTGTTTATACTGCTCAAACAAGAATTTAGTAGACTGCCCTTCTATTGTATTTCTAGGTTCCCCATGATTTACTACCCAATGACACAAATCCCTGCGAGTCAGATTATTTTGACTCCTGCTTTGAGTTTGCTGTCTTTGGCATTTAAGTGCTGCCACCTGGCTTCTGCCAACTCGGGATCCAGTCATCCCCATTGTGCTTAAGGATTTCAGCTCAGTGACAGCAATTCCCATGGTAATATCTGACTTACAGAGAAATGCAACTACAGAGCCCTTCAGGGATGATGGCGCTAGTCTCACAAATTTATTTCTCACTGTTCTGGTAAAAGGTGCATCTTCTGGATATTCCTGCAGTGTAAGAGCAGGATTTGCATGATAAACCCACTCTAACACTCCAATCTCTCTAAGCCTCTGGATCCCCTCATCTACATTATACCAGGGCAGTTCTGGCATTTCAACCTCAGGTAATGTCGGCCATCTTTTGATCCATGTGTCAGCCAACCATCCAAACAAACTGTTAATGCCTTTTTAACCTCTCGAGCTATAATGAATGCAGAATCTCTGCTTAGTGGGCCTATATCAATAAATTCAGCCTGATCCAGCCTTATATTCCTCCCACCATTATCCCACACCCTTAAAACCCATTGCCACACATATTTCCCTGATTTCTGTCTATATAAATTGGAAAACTCACACAGTTCTTTTGGAGTATAACATACCTCCTCATGTGTGATACTTTGCACCTCTTTTTTAGAGGCCTGATGGGACTTTAGTCTAGTTATAGGTCTGGAAGAAATGAGGGGTGGTGGGGGTGGGTCATGAAAAGAATTAGAAGATAATTGGAAGTATCTTCCAAGCTATTTGCTTCAGGGCATTCATTTGCAGGTTCATCTGGTGAAACAGGATTAACCACTCTAGGGCTAATCCCTTCAGGTGGAGGTTGGGTTGCCAACTCCTCAAGGCAGGCTGGAGGTGGGGCGGCTATGTCCCCAGGGCAGACTATTGCAGGGTTATCTAGAGAAGACTCAGCATGACCTAGGGTTTCGACCTCTCCACTGACATCATTATCAATCCATATGTCACCATCCCATTTTTCAGGGTCCCACTCCCTTCCAATCAATGCCCTCACATTAACAGCAGACACCATGCAAGATTGAGATTTCAGTTTACTTTGTAAAGTTGCTACTCTAACAATAAGATTCTCAGTCTGATTTTCAGAGCTCTCAAGTCTACAACTACAGGAAATAAGATTTTCCTTCAGGACACTCAGAGAAACGTCTACATCTGTCAGACAGTGCTTAAGCTTCTCATTCGAAGCCTTAAGCCCATCCCTTTCACTCCTTAATGTAGCCAGTGTATCTAACAACAATCAGCCAACATTTCTATACTTACTATTTTCACAAAACTACATAAAGGTGTCAAAAACATTATACCCAGACCCTGGTTTCGTACAAGCAAAGCATTAGGAGAATTGATGGTGATATTTTGACTATCTCTTTTGCCAACTCACTCCATGGATTGGGAGTGTCATTCTGATTATGGGAATCAGAGTCCTTAGTGCCTTTGAGTCTAGTCAGAGTAGAAAACCATTCATAAAAACCCATTTTCAAGATTCTGTTTAAGAACCACTCCTGGTACCAAGTTGTATTAGTTAGGGTTCTCTAGAGAAACAGAATCAACAGAAAATATCATAAATAAAAAAATTTATAAAAGTGTCTCATGTAACCATGGGAACGTAGGGTCCACAATCGGTAGGGCAGGCTATGAAGCTGACAACTCTAATGGAGGGTCTGGAAGAACTCCACAGGAGAGGCTCACCTACTGAAGCAGAAAAGAGAGCCTGTCTCTTCTGAATCCTCCTTAAAAGGCTTCCAGATTAGATTAGGCATCACTCATTAAAGAAGACACTCCCCTTGGCTGATTACAAATGGAATCAGCTGTGGATGCAGCTGATGTGATCATGATTTAATTCTATGAAATGTCCTCATCGCAAAAGACAGGCCAGCACTTGCCCAACCAGACAAACAGGTACCACCACCTGGCCAAGCTGGCACATGAACCTGACCATGACACCCACAGAAATAAGGACTATAAGATAGTAGTATGAACAACTGTATACCAACAAATTAGATAACTTAGATGAGATGTACAAATTCCTAGAACTATACAAATTATCTATACTGACTAAGAAAGAAATGGAGGAAATCAACAGAGTGATAACAAGAGATTTAATCAGTAATCAAAAACAAAGAAAGCCAAGAACAATATGGCTTCACTGATTAATTGTATTAGACATTCCAAGAAGAATTAACACTGATCCTGCTCAAACTCTTCCAAAAAACTGAAGAGTAGGGAACATTTCTTAACACATTCCATGAGGCCAACATCACCAAAGCCAGATAAAGATACTACAAGAAAAGGAATTTACAAACCAATGTCCCTTCTGAAAATAGATGCAAAAGTCCTTAAGAAAATAATAGCCAACCAAATCTAAAAGCATATTAAAAGAATGATACACCTTGATCAATTGGCATTTATCCCAGGTATGCCAGGGTGATCTGACATAAAATCAATTAATATAATGTATCACACTAATAGAATGAAGGAGGAAAAGCCACATGATCACCTTAATTGACCCAGAAAGGGTATTTGACAAAGTTCAGCAGCCTTTACTGATCCTACCAATAAAACACTTAGAAAACCAGGAATAAAAGGAAACTTTCTCAACATGAGAAAGAGCATATATTAAAAACCCACCTCTAACATCATATTCAATGGTGAAAGACTTAAAGATTTCCCTCTAAGATCTGGAACAAAACAAAGATTACCATTGTTACCACTATTATTCAACATTGTACTGGAAATTCTGTCCAGAGCAATAAGGCAAGAAAAAGAAATGAGGCACCCAACTTGGAAATGAGGAAATTAATCTTCCCTATCTTCAGCTGACATGATTCTATATACATAAAATCCTGGAAAATCCACAACAAAGCTACTGAAGCTAATAAGTGAATTCAGCAAAGTGGCAGGGTACAAGATCAGCATCCAAAAATCAGCAGTGTTTCTATACACTAACAAACAATCAGAAGAGGAAATAAGGGAAATATTCCATTTACAACAGCAACTAAAAGAATCAAATATCTAGGGTTAAAATTTAACCAAGGATATAAAGAACTTGTACATGGAAAATCACAAAACAATGCTAAAAGAAATCAAAGAAGACCTAAATAAATGGAAGGACATTCCAAGTTCATGGATTAGATTAAATATCATTAAGATATCAATCCATCCCAAAACAATGTTTTACATTCAATGCAATCTTGACTTTTAAAAAAAAAATCCAATGTCCTTCTTCGCAGAAACAGAAAAATCCAATCATCTTATTTATGTGGAAATGTAAAGTCCCCAAATAACCAAGACATTCTTGAAAAAGAAAGTTGGAGGACTCACATTTCCCAGTCTTAAAACTTATTACAAAGTTACAATAATCAAAAAGCATGGTACTGGCACAAGGACAAACATATAGGCCAATGGAATTGAATTGAGAGTTCAGAGATAAACACTCATGTCTATGGCCAACCAATTTTTCACAAGGCTGCCAAGTCCACCCAAATGTGAAAGAATAGTCTCTCTAACAAATGGTGCTGGGTGAACTGGATATCCATATGCAAAAGAATGAATGTGGAATGCCACTTCACACCAAATATAAAGATTAACTCAAAATGGATCAAAGATCTAAATATAAGAACCAGAACTATAAAACTCCAAGAAGGAAACATAAGGCAGCATCTTCAGGACCTTGTTAGGTAATGGTTTCTTAGACTTTACACCAAAAAACATGAGCAACAAAGTAGGTAAATGGATCATCATCAAAATTTAAAACTTTTGTGCAAATGGCTTCATCTTGAAAGTATAAAGACAATCTATAGAATGGGAGAAAATATGTGGAAGCCACATATCTGATAAGAGTTTAATGTCCAGGATATATAAAGAAATTCTATACCACCACAAAAAGAAAAACAACCTTATTTTTAAAATGGGCAAAAGACTTGAGTAGACATTTCTCCAAATAAGATATATAAATGGCCAAAAAGCACATGAAAAGATGCTCAATGTCATTAGCCAGTAGGGAAATGCAAATCAAGACCCCAATAAGTACTATTCCATACCTACTAAAACATTTAATATTCCATTTAAAAAATGGAAAAATTACAAGTATTGGAGAGACTATGGAGAAAAAGTCTTGTCCATTGTTGGTGGAAATGTAAAATGGCACAGCCACTGTAGAAAACAGTTTGGCAGTTTCTCAGACAGTTAAGTACAGAATTACCACATGACCTGGCAGTCCAATTCTAGGTATACATCCAAAAGAATTGAAGTCAGGGGCTCAAACAGGTATTTACACACCAAAGTTCATAGTGGTATTATTCACAATTGCCAAAAAATGGAAGCAACCCAAGTGTATAAACAAGATGTGATGTATACATACAATGGAATATTATTCAACCTTAAAAAGGAGGGAAGTTCTGATGCAAGTGACAAAATGGGTGGACCTTGATGACATCATGTTAAATTTACTAAGCCAGACACAAAAGGACAAATATCGTATGATCTCAGTGATATTAAATAATTAGAATAAGCAAACTCATAATCAGAAACTAGGATACAGATTACCAGAGACTGGGGTGGGGGTGGAGGAAAGGAGCTGCTGGTCACTTGTAACAGAGTTTCCGTTTGGGCGGGTGGAGCAATTTTGGTGATGGCTGGTGGTGATGAGAGCATAACAGGGTGAATGCAGCGAACAGCGCTGAATTATACACATTTGAATGTGGTTAGAAGGGGAAATATTAGGTTGTTTTTAGAATTAAAAAAAAAACATAGGACTGTACAACTCAGTGACCCCAATGTAAACTATGACCTATAGCTAATAGTACAAGTATAATAGTATTATTTCATCCACTGTAAAAAAATACCACATTAATACAAAGTGTTAATAATGGAGCAGGTGCTATATGGGAACTCTATTTTTTGCATGATTTTTTCCTGTAAAATACAACTTCTTTAAAAGGAAAAAAAAGGTAGAAAAGAAATAAATATACATCAAACTGTCAATAATGTCTTTCTAAGGGAGAATATATAAACCAATCTCTAGCTTAAACAGATACAAATTCTAAATATAGTATTAGCTAAAATACTTTGCTATATAATTTATAAACTCTGCTCTCGGGAAGAACAAATAGGTTGATCACTGGATTATAATAATCAAATTATATAAGGAAACATGTTACTAAAATTTAGCACATTAACAGAAAAAACTCAATGGATATCAAAATATAAATCTATGGTTTGTCCAGGTGATGCCCTGATGAATCCCAGAGTGATTTGATCAGTGAGTGGAAAAGTATTTGCAAAGTCCCCTTCGGGGAATAGTGAGAACGGGGAAAAACTCAACTCCCCCAAGTTGAATTCTTGATATTCTCACAGGCAGTGTGGGCAACCAGAGCTATAGGCTGAGCCCCCCAGTCTTGGGGTTTTTTCATATGAAACTTAACCCCACAGGGGATAGGTCAAGCCTACTTAAAATTAGGCCTAAGAGTCACCCCCAGGAGAACCTCTTTTGTTGCTCAGATGTGGCCTCTCTCTCCAGCCAACACAACAAACAAACTCACCACCCTTCCCCTGTCTACGTGGGACATGACTCCCAGGGGTGTGGATCTTTCTGGCAACGTGGGACAGAAATCCCAGAATGAACTGAGATTCAGCATCAAGGGATTGAGAAAAACTCTAGAATGAGCTGAGACCCAGCATCAAGGGATTGAGAAAACCTTCTCGACCAAAAGGGGGAAGAGTGAAATGAGACAGTGTCAATGGCTGAGAGATTCCAAACAGAGTCAAGAGGTTATCCTGGAGGTTATTCTTACGCATTAAGTAGATATCACCTTGTTAACCAAGATGTAATGGAGAGGCCGGAGGGAACTGCCTGAAAATATAGAGCTGTGTTCCAGAAGCCATGTTTCTTGATGATGATTGAATAATGATATAGCTTTCACAATGTGACTGTGTGATTGTGAAAACCTTGTGTCTGATGCTTCTTTTATCTACCATGTCAACAGACGAGTAGAACATATGGAATAAAAATAAATATTAGGGGGAACAAATGTTAAAATAAATTTAGTTTGAAATGCTAGTGATAAATGAAAGCAAGGGGTAAGGGGTATGGCATGTATAATTTTTTTTCTCTGTTATCATTTTATTTCTTTTTCTGTTGTCTTTTTATTTCTTTTTCTGAACTGATGCAAATGTTCTAAGAAATGATGACTATGCAACTATGTGATGATATTGAGAATTACTGATTATATATGTAGAACGGAATGATATGTTAATGTTTTTGTTTGTTCTTAATTTTTTAATTAATAAATAAATAATTTTTTATAAAAAAAGGAAAAAACTCTATCCATCTCCCCTTTCAACTATTTTCCTTTACAGCAAAGATCCTTGGAAAAGTCCAACAGTTCTCCACTTACTTTCCTTTTGTCTTGTCTTGAACTTCCTCCGGTCAGTCTTCTGCATTTACCCCAATCAAACTTTGTCAAGGTCACTGATGACCTCCATGTTGCCAAATCCAATAGATCCTTTTTAGTTCTTGTCCCCTGTAATTTCTAATCAGCTATTTTTTTTTTGTTTTTATTAGAGCAGTTGTAAAGATGTATATGATGTTTAACCAAGGATATCTACTAGAAATCTAACTTTCAGAAACACATTCCCATGTTCATACAGTGAAAGCAAGTTTATTGTAAAGATTGTTCATTGTAACAAAGGAGTAAATATTCTTGAACATATAGTTGTTTGTATACTAAAGAATATAGTAATAATAACTTGGGACGAAGTCAAATGCACCTCAATTAGGAAATGGATGAATACATTATGGCACATCTATGCTATGGAAAAATATGGCGGTTGAAAATAAATGAGTTAGATTTCTTTGTAGAGAGACAGGTTAGATTTCTAAAATATATTAAGTGAAAAAAGTTATGGAGCAATACATATGATTCCATTAATGTTTTAAAAATATATAAACCAATATATATGCCTATACACAATATCCATGTCTATCAGTTTATGGAAAAGGTTATAACCCAAACTAAGAGTGGTTAGCTTTGGGAAGATGATTTCAGGTGGTGAGAGAATGTGTTTTTTTAAATGTATGTTTTTGAATTTATACTACATATCTGTTCTATTTGTGTATTATTATTTTTAAAGACACCTTAAATTCCCATTCAAGATCTATTGGATATAAATTCTAATATATTTGAGACTCACAGTTAGCATATTGCTTTAGGAAATTAATTATTAATTATGGATATAGATGAGTTCATTATGTCTTTCTCTATATATATATGAAACTTTTGTCCTGATTTATTTTTATTTAATATATCATAAATATTTACCTATGTCATTAAAAACTCTTAAAACAGAAAAATATATATATAAATTAAGATTCAGCCACTTCTAAACATAATACCATTTGCAAACATAGGAGAAAGGAAAACTCCTTAACAAGAGAACATTCCTAGAAGAAACCCATGGGAAATACAACTGAAATAATGATGGAACACTTGGAGTATTTTTACTATTGAAACAAAAAAATTTAAGATGCTCCTAAGTGCTAAGCTGTCATTTAGCTTTCTTTGAAAAGTCTTGGCCAAGGCAACAAGAAACACATTTGTGCACACCAAAATAAAATGACGGTGAAGGGGAAAAAAAAAACATAATTATAGTTAGACAACCAAAAAAAATCAACCAAAAACCTGATTTGGGTTGAAAGGGATTTCTTAGAGTCCTTTATATCACCAATCAACACCACAAATTTAAATAAGTACTTGCATGAACTGGTGCAAATGTACAGCACTGGTACGTAATAGAATGGTATTTAGTTGTAAAATACCTATTGCAATCTAGGGACCACAGTTAACAGTAATATTTTAACATTCTTTCATCGACAGTAACTGTTGTATCACACAAATACCAGGATTCAATACGAGGGGACGATAAGGGATGGAATATTTTGGATTTTCTTTTTTGTGTGTCTATTTGATAATTTTCTTTTTGGAGTAATAAAAACGGTCTAAAAGTGAGTGTCATGACTGCACAACTAACTGATGATGGGGAGATATTGATTGTATAATTTGGATGGAATATGTGATAAATGAATATATCTCAATAAAATCTTCAAAAAAAAAATCAACCAAAAACCAAGCCAGTGCAACACAGCAAACGAAAATGTAAGCAGATTTATTGATGTATATGCATAAGTCAGGAGCTTTCCTACAGGAAGAAAGAGCAATTAGAAAAGAAAAATACTGTCATTCTCAACAGCAAAGCACCCCACTATACCTAATTAAATGCTTGATAACTTAAAAAAAAAACTGTAAAATTTATGAAATGAGAAAAACAGTGAGATCCAAAGAAAACGTCAGAAGATCTTAATATAATAACAGTCAATTTCTTGGAAGCAAATTTTATACTGGAAATATCAGTTCCTCAAATTTTATCCATAAATTCAATGAAGTTCCAATAAAAATAAATATTTTTCATGGAACTTGCTAAAATTCACATTCAAGAGAATGTGGGATATGAATTTTTTAAGAAGAGAATGAGGAAGGGGTTCCCGTATTGGCAGCATGTTGTAAAGCTATAGTAATTAAAGTTGTGCAATACTGGCAAAGGAATCTAGTTACAAAGCCCAGAGACTCACATGTCAGTTGCAAAACAACTCAATCAAGAATAAAGAGAAAACTGAATATCCACTGGTGGAATAATAAGGCCCCTTCTTGGGGTCACATGTAGAAACAAATCCCAGATGAAATAGAAGCTAACATGAAGAAGCAGAGCGTATACAAATATTACCAAATATCATACCATTTTATAGTCACAGAAGAGGAGAGTTTCTTAAGCAAAATTCAACATTCAAAAAACAAAGCAGAGATGACAAATAAAACTGATTGCATTAAAGTTGGAAAAGTTTACTGGAAGCAAAGTGATAAGCACCAAATCTGGAGAAGTTTGCGTGGGCCATAGCTGAAGTTAATATTCAGAATATATGCCAAGCTCAAATAACTTAGGGAGAAGCTGCTTGTTTATAAATGAGTGAGATGCATGACTAATTCATTTTAAAAATGCAAAGGACCCATAGAGGTGAAAGATGATCATATCCAACAGGAATCAGGGAAAATGTAGCTAAATTATCTACATGTTGTAATTTCTTGGCAAGAAACAAGAGATCATGGTACCTAAACATAGACAATGTCCACATTGTCAAGGTCATGAGAACCAAGCACTCTCCAATACTAGGGAGGAATTTAAAAAACTGGCCCATTTTTTCAGAGTCTAACTTGACAATACCTCTGAAGACAGTAAAAACTCCTTGAGTAGTTTGTTAGATGAACATGCGAATACTGATAAGGAGGTTAAAGCAACAGAAAGAAATGTTCTTTTTATGTCTTTGACTCTGAAATCTAATCAATGTCTGTACACACACAGTACATCCATAGCAGATAGCTGCAACCGTATATTGTTGATATCATATAGGGAAATAACTTCAAGAATAATTATGGGATAACCATAGCATTTATCCCATAATTCCATGCCAAAGTCAAAAGAATTAAGGAGATTTCTATAGACGCCCATAGCAATATCTCCAGAATATTTTGAGGGTAAAAAAAAAAAGTTTACATGATATTACATGTAAGATAATTCCACTTTTATATAAAACCTGAAAATGTTACCAATTATACCCACTCACATTTGTAAATGCCCAAAATGCATAATCCATAAAACTCTGGGGAGACTGAGATAGGATTATGGATTAATAAGGAATTTCACTTTTTATCCTGCATTTTTTCCATTGATACAAGAATGAATTTATAAGTTTCTTATAATTGGAAAAAGAAAAACAGAAGTGCGATAACCCAGGGCAAAGACAATTCACTTAGCTTTGTCTAATTCTCAAGGTCCAGCCTAATAATCACTACACTAAACTTTCTCAAAAAGTGTATTTTATGTACGAAAATCTATTAAGCATTTTAAGGAACATTTTGAACAAGTTAACTATGATGAAACAGAGTATTATCTTTTATATTAGGATGTTAGATTTGTTTCCAATTCTTTAGGATTGTATTAGTTAGGATTCTCTAGAAAAACAGAATCAACAGAAAATTAAAAATTTATAAAAGTGTCTTACATAACCGTGGGAACGCAGAGTCCACAATCCGCAGGGCAGGCTGTGGAGCTGACGATTCTGATAGAGGGTCTGGACGAACTCCACAGGAGAAGCAGGAAGAGCCTGTCTCTTCTGAATCCTCCTTAAAACGCTTCCAGTGATCAGATTAAGCATCACTCATTGTAGAAGACACTCCCCTTGGCTGATTACAAATGGAATCAGCTATGGATGCAGCTGACATGATCATGATTTAATTCTATGAAATGTCCTCATTGCAACAGAGAGGCCAGCACTTGCCCAAGCAGACAAACGGGTACCACCACCTGGCCAAGTTGACACATGAACCTGACATGACAAGGATCATGCATTGACTAAACTTTGTCTTCTTATGTTAAATGCAGCTTTCTTCATTTAATCATTTACTTAATCTTTCTGTCTTAGATTGATTTGTTTCTAAATTTTTACTGTTGCTGTATTTAGCATTCAACCTCATGGCCAATTTTACATTCTTGTATTTTGTTTTATCTTGATGAGGCATATAAAAGAACTTGGTAGTGTACGTAATCCCTAAATTTCTCTTCTTTCCCAGACATATCCTGGCATTAGAATATGTCCACTCCATTACTCCGAAATGACCATTTGCTCTGCTCCAGATAAACAGAACATTTCAGAGCAACAGATGCAACCTCTGGCTGGGAATCTCCAATTCTAACAAGTTCTGAGAATTCTAACCAGTTCCCTGGTGATGCTGCCGGTCCTGGGGCCACACTTGGACAGCCACCCTAGAACAAAGATTCTCAGACTTCAGCAAGCATCTGAATCACCTGGGGGACTTGTCAGAACACATATGCTGAACCCCACGTCAGGAGGTCTGAGGTAGGCTTAGGAGTTTGCATTTCTAACAAGTTCCTAAATGCCGGTGCTGGTCCAGTTTCATTCCCAATTCCAATGCTTCATTCATTTTCTGCTGCACCTCCTCAGTGCACTTCCTAATAAATTCTCTGCCCTTGCTAACCGTTTAGTGATCTGCCTTCTGATCTCTTTGGTTAGTAAATTCTTGGGTCGTTTGTTGGATGAACATGTGTATATTTGATGGAGAGGTGAGGGCAATGAAAAGGAACTTTTGCTTTCTGACTAGTTTCATCTAAAGACATAGTCCTGAAAAGCCCACCACTAGACATGGCCAAATAGACTATGAAAGCCCAGGAAACTAAAAGCTAGTGGATTCAGAACTGGATGTCAATATGTCAGAAAGAAAATAAGTCATTAGCTCACCAGGAACATCCCCTGGGAAATGATTTTTTAAAATGAAAGAGCCTTTTCTCCCTCCTTGTCTTCTTCTGAGTTCTCTTACCAGAGGAGAGCAGGACCCTGAAAATGCACACCTTAGTACTGAAAACAGAATCATGTGAAACCAGGAATTCCACGTCTCCCATCCCCAACACAGAGAGAAAGCTGGGAATGTGCAACAGCCTCCCCAGCTTTGACCTTGCTGATTCACCTCTTCAACCAGTCTCCATAATGGGCTCATGTGACTTGCTACAGGCCAGGATTTGGGGTAGCTCAGGCTGCCCCAGTGATGCAGAATCTGAAATCGTACTTACGAAACCTGCCCTGAAAAAGAAACACCCAACAGCCCAGGAGTGAACTCACCCTCTCGAGATGGGAATCAAGCTACGGCAAGAGCAGTATGCCTGAGTGCTATTCACGCAGCACTCAGAGAAACATGCCTAATAGCTGGTTTCTCAGTCAGGGCCCATCACTTCCTGAATAGATCTCAGCTTTTCTGGCCCCACAGTGGAGTGAGGAGAGGCGGGTGAAGGCAGTGGTTCTCCAACTTGAACATGCATCCAAATCACCTGGAAGGGTCTTTAAACTATGGATTACTGAGCCCTCCACCCAGATTTTCTGGGGTAGGGCCCAAGAGTTTGCATTTCTAATTAGCTCCCAGGTGATGCTGGCGCTGCTGGTCTGAAGACTATGCTTTGAGAACCAGTGGATTAGGGACTAATCAATTCGTAGGCTGAAAAATTACGAGTGTTCCTTAGTAAGGCCAGATGTGTTCCTCAGTTATACTGTCTACAATACAGAGACCCAGTGAGGTTTGTCACCATTTCCCACCAGAGTCTTTGAGAGGAGGGATCTCACCTGATGGTCCTTACCCACATAAGGCAGCTACAGTGGAGAAGGAAGGGCAACTGGGCACCTTCTCGCAGGGAGGTGTGTGAAATGGCACCTCCTCTTTCCCCACAGCGCACCAGTGACGGGGGGAGCCAGCTTGTGCTGCTGGCCCCACAGCAGGTTTGGGAGTGCTGGGAAGTCTGAAGACTGAGAGTGGCCTGGGTTGGAGTGAGGCGGGCACAGAGTTGGAACTTCTGGACTGGAGGCCATGGAAGGAGACATCAGGCCCAGATGCTTACTTGTGCCCAAAGTCAAAGAGACCCTGATCCTCAGCATCACAGGGGGAAGTACCCATGGCAGCCCCATGGCACCGACCCTGACGGAAAGCAGCCCTGAATGCTTCCCCCACCACCACCCCTCTTAAAGGACCTGAGGACACCATCACCCTGCTGGATGGCTGCAAAACAGACCAGCAGAGATTCTGGGTTCAGTCAAGTGCTGTAGTTTATCAACATGCCAAGGGATTAATCAAACCTGACGTAAGTCCAGTTCCCTTACAATTGCCGCGGGGGAAACCCCTAACTCTAGAGTTAGGAGAAAGCATGGAACATGCTGGAGAAAGAAACCCATATATAAGCAGTAGAGAGGATACCCTGAAATCATATATCCTGTTGGTGAAAGCATATTTTACAATTTCTTTAGAAAAATCGTAACATTATCTACTAAAGTTGAATATGTACTTTACCAATTATACTCCTAGGTAATATATTACAGAAATCCATGCTTTTGTGCTCCAGAATTTTTTAACATTTTTTTTATTGTTGAATATAACATATTCACGCAAAAAAGAAAAAGATGTGATTTTCCAAGTACACTTTAACAAGTAGTTATAGAACAGATTTCAGAGTTCGTTCTGGGTTGCCATTCCACTATTTCAGATTTTTCCGTCTAGCTGATCCAAAACACTGGAGGCTAGAAGAAAATTTTTTCTTTTTGTGAAAAATAGCACATACTCAAAAAAGCAATAAATTTCAAAGCGCACAGCAACAATTAATTGTAGAACAGATTGTAGAGTTTGGTATGGGTTACAATTCCACAATTTTAGGTTTTTACTTCTATCTGCTCTAAGATACTGGAGACTAAAAGAAATATCAATATAATGATTAAGCAATCATACTCATTTGTTAAACCCTGCCTTCTCTGTATAACTTCACCATCATCTTTGATTTTTCTCTCACTTTTTAGGGTATTTGGACTATGGCCATTCTAACTTTTTCATGTTGGAAAGGGCTGTCGATAATATGGCATAGGGGGATGGAAGAAGTCAACATTCTGGAGAGGCTGGGCCCTCTGCATTTCAGAACTTATCTGATCCAGAGACCCATTTGGAGGTTGTAAGTTACCCTAGTGCATGGAACCTTTGTAGAATCTTATATAAAGCCCTAGGTATTCTTTAGGATTGGCTGGAATGGTTTTGTTTGGGCGTTGGCAAGTTATGGCAGGTAGCAATGTTTAACTGCAGCTTGCATTTTAGACTGACCTCCAGAGTAGCCTTTCGACTCTATTTGAACTCTCTCAGCCACTGATACCTTATTTGTTACACTTCTTTTCTCCCTTCTGGTCAGGATGGCATTGTCCATCCTATGATGCTAGAGCCAGGCTCATCCCTGGTTGCACACCAGAATTTATGTGCAAAAATGCTCATAGCAGCACTGTAATATCCACAAACTAGGAAAATCAAAACACCCATCAGGACTTAAGTGGATAAATGCATGGTAGTGTATTCATAAACTAAAATATTGTACAGTAATGAAAATATCCTGTGGTTAAACAAAAACTGGAGAAATATCACAAATATAATATCAAGCAAAAGAAGCCAGAAACAAGAGCATACAGTATGTTTCCATTATAAAGACTGCAAAAAAACAAACAGGCAAAACTAAACTATAGTATATATCCGTGTGTGCTTAGGTAGTAAAAGTATAAAGACAAGCGAGAATACAATTACCATAAAAGTCAGAACAGCGTTCACCTTTGGACCTGCCTCAATCCGCTCTGTCTCTCCGCCTCCCCTCCTGTGAAATAAGGACAGCAATTCCCGTCTGAAATGCATCTTGAGATCACACTTGGGACTCCACACGTAATGAGACATTCCCTCTACCTCGCACAGGAGGCTCAAGACCTCAGTACAGAAGCAAAAGGGTCAGAGCTTGGGAAACTGTTTCCTCCAGCTCGGATCACTAGTGCAAATGGTTTGGCCACTCTGTGATGGGTCAATCAAGTTCACGCTTGCTAGTGTCCTGTGAATGAACACACTGTTATTATTACTTCAGAATATTTGAAGTGATTTTGTAGCTTGGGCAGTTCCTTTAACAGTCACTGTTATTTAAATTTAAAATATTTTAATTACTACAAGGTTAGTATCCAAATCTTAAAATAAATGGTAGTGCTAGTAGGGGGCTGAAAAAAATTATAAAAATCAATTACTGTGAGGTGGAAATTAGCTATTAGTTATAATATGTTACAAAGACACTTAAACATCACAACATATTGTGCAATTAACACTGTTGCCATCCATTCACGTTTGCGAATGTCCGCGCTGAGCGCAGAGTGGGGCGGGGTGCAGCGTCCGGGTGGGGGCCTCCCGGCGTGGGACTGTCAGGGGTGGCTTCACATTTGTCTTTAAATGCTTGAGATATGTATGATTTTCACAATAGAATAATCTATTACTGTATATTCTTGTGTAAAGTGCCTTTTGTTTAAAAATAAAGATAAAATGTATATATACATAAAGTGTATATATATATATATGTGTGTGTGTGTGTGTGTGTGTGTATACACACAGAATATATGTATATATAACCTCCCTGTTTTAGTTTGTTAACACTGCAGGAATGGAATATACCAGAAGTGGAACAGCTTTTATAAAAATAAACTTATTAAATTCTAAGTTTACAGTTCTAAGGTCATAAAACGTCCAAACTAAGGCATCCAGAGACAGATACCTTGACTCAAGAAAGGCGGAAGGCAAGGGGCTTTCTCTGTCACATGGGAAGGCACCTGGTGACCTTCTGGTTTGAAACAGCTTTGGGGGGCCAGGGACAGGTGTTTTCTTTCTGCATTTCCAAATGTGTCTGCCTCAGTTGGCTCTGAGCTTTTTCCAAAATGGTTTCCTCTTGAAGGACTCCAGTAAGCAGATTAAGAGCCACCTTGAATG
Source organism: Myrmecophaga tridactyla (assembly GCA_004026745.1). Taxonomy (NCBI): domain Eukaryota; kingdom Metazoa; phylum Chordata; class Mammalia; order Pilosa; family Myrmecophagidae; genus Myrmecophaga; species Myrmecophaga tridactyla. The sequence continues at coordinate 48,768 of PVIY010012894.1, forward strand.
GGTGCAGATGCGTCTCCATGAGACAACTTAATCAAAAAGACCCCACCCAATCTGCTCCCACAAAGTTGGACTAGGAAAAAGAGCATGGCTTTTCTGGGGTACACAACAGCCTCGAACCAGCACATTCCCCATGTTAATTAGTATATCTCTGCATTATAACTTTTAATGTTTACCTAATACCCCAATTTATGGCTTCACATAAGTTACTTTTTTATTTCATTTTTTGCATTTAGTTTTTTTACAATTTATTGCTGCTATCAACATCAACTGTGAGAAATATACCTATACATATACCTTTGGATGATTATTTCCTTAGGTTACATCCCTAGAAATAGAGTGGGTAGATCAAAGTGCTTGTTCTTTTTAAATCTTGGTGCAGAGTGGCCTCCAAATTATATTTAAAATAGAATTTTATGAGAATGAACATTTTCCCAAAGTTATGCCCTCCCTGGACATCATTTTTCTTTATAAACTTTGCCAACTTTGAAGGCCAAAAAATACATATTTAATCATTTGCTTTTTATTTGTTTCTGGCAGTGTTCTAGTTTGCTAGCTGCCAGAATGCAATATACCAGAAATGGAACAGCTTTTAAAAAGGGGAATTTAACAAGTTGCAAGTTTACAGTTCTAAGGCTGTGAAAGTGTCCAAATTAAAGCAAGGTTATAGCAATGTCCAATCTAAGGCATCCAGGGAAAGATACCTTGGTTCAAGAAGGCCGATGACGTTCAGGGTTTCTCTCTCAACTGGAAAGGCACATGGTGAACAGGGCAACGTCTGCTAGCTTTCTCTCCAGGATTCTTGTTTTAAGAAGCTCCCCCGGGGGGCGGCTGCCGTGCCTCAGCAGGCAGAGCTCCGACCTGCCGTGCTGGAGGTCTGGAGTTCGATCCCTGGTGCCTCCTGCCCATATGCAAATTATAAATAAATAAATAAGAAGCTCCCCCGGGGGGTGTTTTCCTTCTTCTCTCTAAAGGTCTCTGGCTGTGTGGGCTTTAATTTTTTTTCCCTAAAATGGTTCCCTCTTAAAGGGCTTAAGTAAGCAACCCCACTTTGAATGGACGGAGACACATCTCCATGGAACCCATTTAATCAAAAGTTACCACGCACAATTGAGTAGGTCACATCTCCATGGATAATCAAAAAGCTCCCACCCAGCAATATTGAATAAGGGTTAAAGGACATGGCTTTTCTGGGGTCCACCACAGATTCAAACCAGCACAGGTGATTTTCACATATTTATTCTTCATTTGCATTTTCCTTTTATGTAATGCTCCTTCATATTCATAAATAATTTTATGATAGTGTGATCTTATTAATGTATAAGAGATGGTTAAATGAAGTCAATTAACTATTTCTCTCATACACCCAGCAAATAAATTTTCCAACTGTGTTTTTACTTGATTTTTTTTCCTGAAAGTAAGGTTTTTAATGTTTCTAGAGTAAAATTTGATAATCATTTCCATAAAGGCCTTGCCTCCCTGCCCAGAGATTTAAAATTTTTAATTCTATTATATTCTCTTTAGACACTTAGTGGTTACTGTTAACATGTTAAATCAAGAGTCTGTAAAATTTATTTGTTATAACATATAAACTCTAGAGATATCATCTTCCTCTTCTCCACCCCATCTTGAAAATGCCACATTTTTTCAAACTCTAAATTCTTATGAATGTTATATTAATATTATAACGCATTAACATCTTCTTGGAAATACTCTGATCAAAAAAAATAAGTTTTGTCTATTATCCTAGAGATTTCTGTTCTTCCATCCAGATGAAATTTAGATGCGTTCTGTCAAATACAAAACAAATAAATAAAACAAAAAAAAATAAACACACACACACAACTTAACTGGGGTTTTGACTGGCATTTTGTCAAAGAATTTTGAGTCTCCCTACCTAGGAAAAAGTGGCATCATATGCCTCCTGGTGTGATTTAAAGAGAAAGATAAAAAGTCATTTATATGGTATTCCTGGAAAAATGTATAACCGGAGTTTAATCATTAGGAAATAATCAGACTAACCCACACAAAAAGGCATTCTTCAAAACAACTGGTCCGTCCTTCTCAAAAATACCAATGTCATGAAAGACAGAGCGAGGCTGAGGGACCGTTGTAGACTGAAGCAGACTGAAGAGCATGATAACTGGGTGTAATGAACCATCCTCAAATTGGATCGTGGATCAGAAAAAATAATGTCACAAAGGATTTTATTGAGGCGACGGGAAAGTTCGAACATGGTCTACATAATAGAGAATATTTAATCAGTGTTAAATTTCTTGAATTTGACGATGGTGTGGTCAGCTGTGTAGCGGAATGCCCTTGTGCTTAGAAGACATCAAGTTTTAGGGGCGCCAGTTCATGATGTCTTCGACTTACTCTCACGTGGTGGGGAGGAAGAGAGAGGGAAGGAGAGACGGAGAATAAAAGGAGGAGGAGGAGGAGGAAGAGAGGGGAAGAGTAAGGGAAAATGTGCTGAGATATTAACAATCGGTGAATCCAAGGGAGAGGGTTATAGCTGCTCACAGAGAATGGATCATCCCTGGACTTTTCTGTAGGTTTGAAATTTTTCAAACTAAAAGGTAAAAAAAAAAAAAGGCAAGAAACTTACTAACCACGTACTGTTTAATGAAAAGATAAAAATAACACATTGAGCCTTTAGGATCCTATTTCTATAGAAGTCTCACCTAACACTGACGGGGAGATTATGGGCGCTGTCTGTTTTCTTGCTTTGATTTATGTGTATTTGCTGTTTTATCGATAGTTTTAGGGTATTACTTTAGAAAGTTCTGAAAAGCCAGTTTGGGGCGGTGTTTCTTGCATTCCTGAAAGAAAAGTGACTAATCGTTTACTGTATTGTTGGGCTTATTTTCTAGTGCTTTGATAAAGTATGTATCCGTTTTCATCTGTGCAGCTGACATGCAGCTTTCCTTCTTGCGACTAAAGGGACACGGGCTGCAGGTGGAAGCGGGTCAAATCCCCAACCCTGGGGCTTGAGGAAGGAACCAGAGCAATAAACAGAGAGCTTTCCGCGCGCAGACGCCGACCAGCCCCGCAGCCAGGGGCCGCGGAGACTTATGGGAAACCGAGTCCGCCCCTGGGCCCCGGGCCTCCGCCCTCCTTCTGCGCATGTGCGCGCCTCCCATTGTTCCTCCCGCCGCGCTCGGGCTCTGCGCCGCAGGTGCGCGTGGACGCTGCGGCTCGGCGGCGCGCAGGGCCCGGGTCCGCCCCGAGGGCGCGCGCCCCAGGTGAGAGCGTGGGTGACCCGCGTGCTTGGCCGGGCTGGGGCACGGTCGGGGCCCTCACGTGTTGGAAGCAAAAACTTGCGCGACTTCCACGCGGTCCGCGACCCTGTGGCACTTGTTTCCGAGTGGGTCCTGCCCTGACCCGGGAGGAGAAGTCAGGGCCCAGCGGAGCTTCGCTCGGGATCTGCCAGGTCGGCGGAGAGGATGCGGGGGCGAGGGGCGAGGGCACCGGCCTCTGGGTCGGGCTAAAACGCTCCAGGAAGAGCCACCCCAATGCTGAAGACCTGTTTCCAGAAGCGCCTCAGATTTGCGTGTGTCCTGGCCAGGCATTCATTCCCGAGCGTGTCCAATCCGCGCGGAGGCGAGGATGAATTTTTATAACATTTATTATGTTTTCAGACTAAGGGAAGGTCCGGGATCTGCACTAAAGCAGACTGATTTAAGAGCCTGAGATCAGAAGCAAGATCAAATTCTAGGGTTGGCACTGACTCTCCATGGTTCAAATGATTACGCTCTAAGACTCAGTTTCCCCACCTGTAAAACGAAGTCATTCCTAAAGCTTACAGCAGGGTTGTTCCGAGAATTGAATGAGATAGCGTCTCTAAAGCACTTAGGACAGGTCTTTGCCAGACTGCCTCTTCTCACAGGTTCCCATGGATTCTTTTTTCCCCTCATTGATTCTTTAACATCAAGGATTTAAGAATGTAAGTAGAAAAGTAAATGAGCAGATCTCTATCAGGTCTTTGTGCATCCTTTTTTAAAACTTTTTATTATGGAACTATTCAGATACACAAAGTAAAGAAAATTTAATGACTCCAGGATACTTATTCAGCCTCAGAATTGAGTAACATATGGACAATTGTATTTCATTTATACCCCCCCACACACACTTTTTCCCTCCCTAAGTTCCTCTACTGGATTATTTTTAAGTAAATCCCAGATATCAAAAAGTTTAGTGTGTCACATGTTGAATAATGGACTCATGGCATGGCAGCTCAGCCTGTGCCACACCATAATTTGTTTAACCCTGTCTTCGTTCTTTGGGCTTTGAGGTATTTTGCATCTGTCTGCTCAACAGAATCAAAGTTGTTTGTGAATCGTTAAGAAACCTGTAAGAAAAAATACTGACTTCCCCCAAGGAAAAGTCTGCCTCTGTTAGTTCCATGGTGACACCAGGGTTGGAGGCCCTGCTGCCCTCTTTCCACCCCTTTGAGGGCTCGGGAGGCATCTCCAGGCGTGGCCGATTGTGAGCCGTGTGTGGACCTGGGAAGTACTTACGCGTTCCTCCAGGGTCAACTGTATTTCCTTAATCTCTTTGCTCTTCTCTTCCAGCCCTGTGCTCACAGTTCTCTGAACTTTTCCAGAAGCAGAAGAAAATGAACACATCCCACGTGAGTTGTCCATTTGTTGCTCAGCCTTTTCAATGAAATTTAAGAGTTACTTGGCGTTTTTGGTAACCGTGCTTTCTTGTTAATTTTTATCCTTTTTTTTCATTTACTGACCTCTTTTGGCTTTATTGTTTTACTTTTGTCCCTCTTCCAGTGGTTTTGAATGTCTACACTCTCTTTTACTTTACCCTTGATTTGTTTAACACATCTGTAGACATTTTTTTCTATCAACATCTAGAATTTTTTAATTTATAGTATCACCTAGACAAGATATCCTCTTCTATCAGCTCAGGTTTTGTGGAAATCGTCCAAATACTTTTTTTTTCATTTTACATAATAAGTATTATTTTGGAATTCTTTATTAACAATCTCATTAGACTTTCCATCTACTTTAACAGTAATTACTTAAATTTGAATATACATTTTCTGGGTATAGTTGATGTCCTAGGCTTGAAGATGGGGTGACAGAATTGCAATGGTTGGTCAGCTATAATGCTGCATACAATTTAGGGCTGTTTATTATGCTGCAGTCACTGTTAAATTCCTTACCTGGATTGGTTCTTATCATTCTGACAATAGCTTTATGAGGTAGGTACTTTTATTATACCCATTTTTTTACAGTTGATGATCCTGAGGGCCATAAAAATGTTAAGTAACTTTTCCAAGAGCTTTTAGCCAGAACAGTTGAAATGTCATTGGATGGCTAGCCAGAGGGAGACAGCACTGAGTGTGAGTTCGCTGTAAGCTTTCCACCCGCTGTTGGGAGTAAGTTTTTGCCTGCTTCTGTTCCAGCCTGCCCAAGAACTTGGAATGTGAGGTCTCTTAGGCATAGAGCTGCCAGATAAAACACAGGACACATAAAACAAAACATATGGCGCATGGGATATATGCATATTAAAAATTAACTGTTGTTTACATTAAGTTCACATTTAACTGAGTGTTCTATATTTCTGTCTATAAAATCTGGCAATCCTACTTAGGCAGAAAGGGACTTAAGTTTCACCTCCTGACCATTAGGGCTGACCATCATAGCTAAGGCGGAGGACCAGATGGCTTGGTCTGCTGTGGTTTATTTTATCATTCCAGCCGGCCTGCTGATGAACTGGTGTGCGTGCTTCAGCTTCGCAGCTCCTTTTCCAAAGTTTCAGAACTTCTCAGGCTTGGTACCAAAATACGTAGCTTTGTCAGAGACTGTATGTACTTGCTTACATACCTTTATAAATAACTTTAAAATAAAAAACAGTGTTTCCTGTTGAGTTAGCCAGCCCCCTCTAGCAGTAGTTCTTGCTTCGCCACCATTTCTGTAAGCCATGTGTTCTTTCTTGGATTCTGCAGAGTTTTAACAGAGTATTTTAAAGAATGGGTGTGCGGTCAGTATGCTTTCTAAACCTTTGGATATCTGAAAATGCCTTTTCCCTATCCTTTTACTGGAATAATTGGTTAGTTATAGGATTCTGTTTCTAAATCCTTTTTCTCAGAGTGTTAGGGACAAGATAATTTCTAATATTTCCTAGCATTTGGAGAGCCCAAGGAGATATGGCAGTTGATTCTCCTTCCTTCGTAGGAAATCTGGTTTTATTTTCCTTGTAAGTTTTTCTTTGTGCTTAGATTTCAGATATTACACCAGCCTCCTGTTTCTGGTTATTTGTTCTTTTATCAACATTCCTGCTTGGTAATTGGATGCAATTCTTTTGAGGTGTAAACTCTTGTGCTCAAGGGGGTTTTCAGTTATTTCTGTGATTATTTCCTTCCCTCACTCCCCTCCATTAATACTCTCTAGAAATCCTGTTAGAATGTTAATGCCTCCTCTCGATCTGCCATCTATGTTCTTTACTTTTTTTTTGCATCATCTCCATTTCCTCCAGGGGAGGAAAGATTTGCTCACCTCTGTTACCCATTTGTCATTTGTTTTCAGGACTCCTCTTGAATGTTTTGTGTTTTGTTTCACAAGTCAGCAGCAAACTATTTCATATCTGTGTCCTTTTTCTTTTTTCACAGCAGGCTACTCTCATTTTATGGAAGATTCCCTTACCTCGATTTGGGAACACCAGTTTGAATTTTTTTTAATTATGCCCTTCAATATCTTACCTTAAATTTGTTCTCACAGCCTTCAATCTATTCATCATAGTGCTTCTCTTTAGACCATTGTTTTTCATTTACATTAAATTAGTTTAGCCATCTTCAGGCCTCTTCTTCTTGATGCTTATTTTTCAGACTGTTGCTTTTCCCCTAGTGTCTGGCCATTTTGGGTTTTCCATATAAAAGTAAAGTCATATGGTCAGTATAGATAGTGGTAGTACAGAGGTCTGCTTCCAAGCAAGCGTCTCCCTTGAACGGAAAGACTCTCGAGCCTTTTAGCTGAATTGCTGGGAGACGTGTCCAGGCTGGCTTCTCTTCTGGTTGTACAGAGCAAAGTCAAGAGGTCAGCTCAAGGAGACCTCCTTCAAGTGCCAAAGAGGGCAGTGCCCTACCTGATGGCAGAGCACATTCATCTATATCTCCAGCGTTGCCTTAAAAGAAAAGCTGTGCTCATATCTTTTAAGGACTAAGTGCAGTACCCTGCTTCTTGCTTTAATCTCAAAGCTCACCCAGATTCCTGGAGACGATCCACAGGGTTTTTTTGTGGGGAGCACTTCCCTTGAGCATTAACTCTGTCCATTCTTCTGCTTGCACTTCTCCAGTCCCCCAGCTGATTTTGAGCTGGGAGGTCTTGTTCAGCTCTGAAGAAAAGCCTAAGACTTTTGCACATTCTGTACTTTTACTAAGGGGTGAGCACTGTGCTTCTAATGTCTGCTTCCTCCTCCATCTTCCAAAATTTCTCAAAATTTCTCCTGTGCTGCTGGCACCCTTCCTTGTTTTCCTCTGCTGTGATCAATGTATTGTCGCTTTTCGGTTTCTCCCAGCTGTATTTTTGGAGGCAGAGGAGTAAATATGCATGGCTAGTCCATTATATTGAGTTAGAAGTGTCTCTTATTCTTGAAATTGTCACCACCAGTGGTCTCTGAGGTGCTTCGTTTGTTCCACAGCTGCTTACTGAGCAGTGCTGTGGGCTGGGACTGTCCCAGCTGCTGCAGCCACAGTTGCTAACTCCTGGTTCCATTCTGCCTCCAAGGGTATCATCTTGGTCTCCATGACCTACTCATCCTTCTCTCCTGTTCCTCAGGCTCTGTCCATTCAGTTGCCTTGTTCTTTGTGAGCAAGTTCTCTTCTCTAATGGCTTCAGCTACCACTGACATACTCCTCATTTCCCATAATTTATTTTCTTAGGCCTCCATCCTGAACTCCAAAGCCTTATCTCCAACTGTGACAGACTTCTTCCTCTGTATGTCCCAGAGATACCTTAACTAGAAGGTGTCCAGGACTTACTGCTCTCTCCTTCTGCCCAACCTGTCTGTTCAGACTCAGTTTATTGCACCAGCATCAACCCAGCAACCTTTGCAGAGAGTCCGGGAGCAATGCTCCATTGTTCCCTCACGGTATAACCTGCTTCTGGTTATCTCCATGTATAATCAGTTCCTGCTTCTAAACTCTCCACAGCTACTACATTAAAGTCCGGGGGCATCTCTCACATAGGTCTACTATCTCCCTCTGTCACTCCCCTTTAAAATAGGCTTTCTCAGCCCTTGACACTATTGGCACTTTGGACTGATCAGTCTGTAGTGGGGGACAGTCTGTACACTGTGGGACATTTATCAGCATCCCTGGCTTCTACCCACTGTCTTCCAGGAATACCCCTCCCCAGCCTTGTTGTGACAAGCAAATGTCTACAGATTGGGGGGCGCAAGGGTAGTTCAGTGCAACGGAGCATTGCTCCCGGACTCTCTGCAAAGGTTGCTGGGTTGATGCTGGTGCTATAAACTGAGTCTGAACAGACAGGTTGGGCAGAAGGAGAGAGCAGTAAGTCCTGGACACCTTCTAGTTAAGGTATCTCTGGGACATACAGAGGAAGAAGTCTGTTACAGTTGGAGATAAGGCTTTGGAATTCAGGATGGAGGCCTAAGAAAATAAATTATGGGAAATGAGGAGTATGTCAGTGGTAGCTGAAGCCATTAGAGAAGAGAACTTGCTCACAAAGAACAAGGCAACTGAATGGACAGAGCCTGAATGGACAGGTCTCGCCTGCCATGCAGGAGACCTGAGTTCAGTTCTTAGCCCATGCACTTCCCCAAAAGACAAACAAATAAGCAAACAAACAAACAAACAAACATTCAACAAATGGTGCTGCAATAACAGGATACTCTAATGGAAAAAGAATGAATGCCATACAGCATACAAAAAAGAAGTTTACAGATATTGCCAAAAGCCCCCCTGGGGAGCAGAATGGCCTCTGATTGGAAATTACTGCTTTAAAACATTCTCTACCCTGCTTCAAGAGCATAACTTTCAAAATATATAAATCTAATCATGTTACTTATTTATATGTCCCCATTTTCCATGGAAGTGATCTCCAGAGTAGGGGTAGACACCCAAAGAAACAATCAAGTGGTGTATGAAAAATTTTTTTAATTAAGAAAGTTGTTAAGCTTTACTTCTGGCATATTACTTGAGAGTCATATACATATATATCTTATAAATAAATACACCGAGGGGTGCTTAGGAATTTTTACTGATAGGGTAAAATAACAAGTATTTCTGAGGCCACTGGTCTGTAGGAGAACGTTTTCAATCTTTTTTGTTTTTGCCTCTGATCACTTAACACATCTACTGCTGAGGATCTCATCAAAATCTTCACTTTATTCTATCGTGCAGTACTGCTTGAAATTCCTTTAACATATAATGTTTCTATGCCTTTGCTTATTCTTTGCCTCATATTCACATGAAATTCACTTTTAGTGTACAAGCATATCTTTAGCTCTTCAATGAAGTAGAACATGATAAAAGAAGAACTGACTTTCCTTCCCCTTTGTGACCTCACTCTGCCTTTTACCCAGTGCTGCCCAAAGTTCCTTATTGCCTGTGATGTTTACGTGGAAAGCCTCTGCATCAGTCTGTAAGCTCCTTAGAAGTAGGAGCAGTGTCTCACTCACTCCAGTATTCTTGGCGACTAGAGGGGTTCCAGGGATGTGGGGGCACCCATACTGATGTGTGGATTAATAAATGAGTTAAATACATAGAGAGGCTGAGTATGTCTCTTAGGAGTTCTCTTTCTCACAAAAGGATGAAATGAAGTAGGATACATGGTAGGCATCCTTCGCAACACTTTCTAGTAAATTCTCAACGGTGAATCCAATAGGACACAAACATATCTTCCATGCCATTTTGTTCTGAGCACCTCGGATTGAGTGGGAGCGGGCTGTTTCAGGGGTCGGTGTTGTTTGAGGATGTATCTGTGGACTTCACCCAGACGGAGTGGCAGCTGCTGGACTCTTCTCAGAGGCTCCTGTACTGCGATGTGATGCTGGAGAACTACAGGCACCTGACGTCACTGGGTAGGCACAGTTTCCCACGCATCCCCCAACAGCATGCATTTCCTTTCTGAGGAACCAATTCATTGTAGAATGTAATGAGTTTAGGCTTGAGATTTCGGGCTCAAGGACCCTTTTAGGGCACTTGGAGGAATGTTGTGTCTCACCTCCCTGGTGAAAAGGTTTACTCTGATGAGGCACAGTTGGTCCCATTATTGTAGGGCTATAAAATGTCTCCCTTCTCATCCTTCAAAGGTCCTAAACCCTAAGGAGCTTGGCCAAGTGCTGTGTCTTTTCCCATAATAGGGCACTGTGTTACCAAACCTGAGCTGATACTCAAGTTGGAACAGGGAGAAGAACCCTGGATATTAAAGAGAGGAGTCCGAAGTCAGAGCCACACAGGTAAGTGAATGAGGTCAGACAGAGGGAAGCTGGTAGAAATTGGGTCTCAGATGGCCAGATTAGAGCTTGATGTCTTTGAAATGTTTTTTAGTCTCTCAGACTTATAGAAGTGACTGAGGACGGATAACCATATGTCTTGGGTGTCAGACTTCCAAATGTAACTCATATATAGGTTCTTTTTTTTTTTCCCCTTGAATTTCATAGAGTATAGTTTGCTGGATTTTTATGGGCTCCAAATGCTGCTTTCTTCATCCTAAATCTTTGCTTTTTAGTTATTCTCTCTGTTCAGTAATGGCCATTGTTCACCTTTCTGTTTGTTAACATGCATTTGTATATTCCTTTATTCAACAAATACTTAATTAGGCACCTACCATGTACCAGTTACATCCTAAGCACTGGGGATCCAGAAGCAAAGTCTCTACTCTTTAGATAGATCCAATTAAAAAATAAATACTTATTATATCCGGTACTAATCAGCACTATGAACAATTCAAGTGGGATGAGGGGGAAAGAGACTGGCAGGGGGAGCGGTTGTAGGAAGGAGCTGAACATTATACAGAAACAGCGTAGTGCAGCCCTGGATGAAGGGGTGGAATGAGCCACGCGCCTAGCTGAGAGATTTCCAGAGTAGGGAACAGCATTTGCCAAGCCTAAGGCAGAAGTGTTCTTGGGTCTTACTGAGGAAAGCAAGGAATTCAGTGGGACTGGAAGGGGTTGAGTGAGAAGAAAAGGGGCAGGAGGTGATGTCCTTGCTGAGGGCAAGGCTTTGTAGCAAAGGACACTGAGAAGAAGCACCCACGGAGGGAGGAGGAAAACTGGGAGAACACAGTGTCCTAGAAACCACATGAACAAAATGCTTTGGAAGGAAGGGTGAATTCTAACGTGAAGACTGAAGTTAAAGTCAGCATTGCCCCTTTCTTTTCCTGCAAATTATCCAAAAACCACAAGGAAAGTAAAAAAGTTAAAAATGCCATAGCCAAAAAAATGCCAACTCCATTTACATTAGAAGTTGGAGTCCACTGAAATTGCAACTTTAAAATTTTAAAAATGGGCTCCATGGAAAAGTTGGAGAAGGGACAGGAGGGCGACTGAGGTGGCCATTCGGGAGTGCGGCTGACCTGGGAGAGCCTTTTGCACCACATGTGGCAGCCCTGGTTGCAGAAGCCGAGGAACTGAGAGGCAGAAAGCTGGAGCCTGGCATGGAAGCACTGAGCCCACAGGAGTGCACAGAACAGGAACACAGGACTAGGAATTAAGCCAGGCCATGTTTCTTGGATACCCTACCCTCACCTGCGCAGCCCCATGCCCAGCGACTCACCCCACACCCCACACACCTGAACATCCGGACCTGCTCCCATTCCCCGTGCTCCAGGCGCCCCCACCCCACCAGCACCCAGTGCACGTACCTGCCCCCCACCCC
>PVIY010012895.1:0-25400 GCA_004026745.1 Myrmecophaga tridactyla
AAGCGTCCAGCAAGAACAGCCACGTTGTAGGAAACAATGGCAGGGGCAACAGCGATGGTGGCAGCCGAGGCAGCCCCACTCTATGTGGAACCTTTTTGAATGGGCAGAGGTAGCTCAGGGAAAGGAGGAGGCGAGGCAGCGCCCGTAGAGGCTCTGAGAAAAGCGGCGGAGGGAGGAGAAGGGGGAGGAGGAGGAGGAGAAAGGGGGGAGGGGGAACGAGGCAGGGTGAGAACCCGGGAAGGAAAACCAGTAGCATCATCAGCAGCAGCAGCAACAGCATTAGCGGTAGCGGCAGTAGCAGCATTTAGCAATAGCTTTAACAGCACAGCGACAGTAGCAGCCGCCCTCCTCCTCTCCTTCCCGCGGACTGCCACAGCCGCTGCGCTGAGCCGGCTCCAGGAACCGCGCGCACAGCCCTCTCTTAAGGTAGCCCCAGCCCAAGCAAGCTGCGGTGCATGCTAAGCACCGACCCTGCGAGCAGCTGGGCGCAGAGTTTCAGGACCAGAGCCCGACAGTGCTGACTCCATCTAGCGCGGCCGCGGAGGAGCTTAAGGGAGCTAGCGAGGGAGAGAGGCGCGTCCACCTGGCGGCCCGGCGCATGGAGCTGGGGCAGTGGCGGCGGCGGCGGCGGCAGCAGTAGTAGCAGCGGCGGCGGCGGCAGCAGCTCGAGCAGCTGCAGCGACGGCGGCAGGCCAGCCTTGACTGCGGCCACGCCAGGTCCAGCGCCCTCAGCCTGAGCCCGCCGGCGACGTGCTCCGCGGAAATCGACCTGTGAGGTGAGTACGATCGCTGCCATCCAGATCCCGGCCTTCTCGCCGGATCCCCCACTGGCTAGGGGTGGCAGCGGCTGAGGTGGAACGAATGGGAGGAAGCCGAGCGAAAAGAGGAGGAAGGGAAAACGGAGGGGAGGACGTCTGCGTGAGAATGGCGTGCATATGTGTCTGTACATGAGGAAAAGAGGCCACGAGCGCGAGAAATCCCAACGCGCCCTGCCAGGCACTGCAATCTAGGAAAGGCCTCTATGCTTGCGCGGGGGGCGGGGGGAGGGGAAGCAGGGAGCGGGCCAGAGCCGCCACGCATACACGCACACGGCTAGGCAGCGGTAACAGGCAGAGTGCCGCCTCTCTGCGGGCTGGTGCCCCTGAGGTCTTGCCTAGGGAATGGGGCACGGGCACAGCACGCTTCGGTGAGAGCAGACTTGGGCCAAAGCCGCAAAGGTGCGAAGCCGCGTCGCTCGTGCTTCCTCGGCACGCAGGGCGGCCCTATAGCCCACTGAGCGCCCGCGGAGCACCAGCCATCCGACCAGAGCCGCAGGAGGGCAAATTGGGGGCGCTACTGAGCCTCGCCCAGCTTGTCACCTTAGCGGAAATTGGCCTGAGGCCCCTTCCCTCTCTCTGAGGCAGTCCAATTGACGCTTTACTGCGCGGCTTCTCAAGCGTCTCCTTGCCGCACCCTGCAGCACACGTCCACGCGGATGCCATACACCCTGTGAGGCGGGGAGGCCGTAAGCCAATACCGGGAGCGGGACCCCGCTCCTGAAAAGTGTGGGAAACGCGCCGCTTGAGTTGCCGCTGTTCTGCTGAGGAATCCAGCGGTTTCGGCATGACTGCTTCTGTCTGTCTGATTCGTGAGGAACCGAATCACCCGCGCAAGGTTTTCTATCTTATTCGAAGTTAAAAAAAAAAAAATTGGCATCTCTATTTCGACACCAGCACACTTGATTTTTGTCGAGCTTTTAGTTGCATTTTGGAATAAGTGGGCTTAATGTTTCGCCTGTGGGTATTGGCTCCCAGCATACTATTGGATTATGTGCATACATAGCAGTACACTTAGCTATGTGGCCTTTTCCTAACGGTCCATATTCTAGACTTGTTATCCCAAGACATGATTTGTGTATAGGGTTGGCAGAACTGTTTTCAAAAATCATCTAAAGCACTTTAGCCTGGTATTTGAGTATCCCTTCGTTTGTCTTTGGTGGAGGAACAGAGTGTGTTGCTAGTTCCTGAAATATTTTGCTTTATGAGAAAAAATGTTCCGGTGGTCTTCTCTGAACTACTAGAGACATTTGGGGTTTTGGGGGGTGAATGCCCCTTAAATCTTTTACACATAGGGTAACACATGACCAAATGTCTTATTTACGGCAATGACGTTCGCATGTCTGAGAAGTCTTTACACTTATTTATAATACATTTTTAGAAGGGAACAAAAAAAGCCCTAAATAACTGTCATTTTACATATTAACTAGGAAACTGGCTAATCAAATAAAACTGGCTGAGTGTCTGAAACTCTATCCCAGTGAAATATGTGGCTGTGAATATAATTAACCATCTGTCTAGTGAGCAGTTTAAATTTGGGATGGTAGATTTTTATTACAGTGTCTAATTTCTGGAAGACTTGTACATTTTACCTAGCAATAAAAACAGAAGAGTATTTGCTTACTAGGTCAAAGGTTTACTTGTATTGTGGTGGGATTCCCTTCCCCCTCCCCAGACTTCTTTCCTAGTCCCCACACTCCTTGAGCTGGGAGGTCAAAATGAACCTCTTGCTTTGCAAACGGCATATTTACAAGAGAGGAACTCAAATGAGCCCTGGCAGTTAGTGAGTCGACATTTTTGTTTTTTGGAAATGCGGTCCAATATTCTACTTCCCACAGAACCTAGATAGATTGCATGCATTTGAGTTGAAACGTATAATTTTTTTGTGCATGTGTGTGTTCAAATGGGGTAAGGTTATTGAACTAAAATTTATAAGACTTGAAATTTGACGATTTATTTCTATCTAAATCTCCGTCTGGTTCTTCTCCCACAGACTACATACTCACACTCAAAAAAATCACATTCTTTTGTCCTTTCAGATAGATTTTTTTAAGCTAACAGTGTTAACAATATGTTGGGAAACTGCTTTTTATAGAAATTTAAAGTGCATACCGTAAAATGAAAGGATATTGTACATATTTAAAAATTTTTCCCCTATGATGTCCTTTCAACAAGAAATTGATTGCTAGGAAAAAATGAGTAGACTTTGGGTAAAGATGAATTGGCATTGAAAGATTAGATTTCATAGACCTTCACCAAATAGCTCTTGTCAGAACATAATTAAAATGAACCATGAGTTGATTGTGCACTGGGGCTAGAGAAAGTCATTTAAAAGGAAATACTTTTAAAACAAATATTTGGCTAAATAACAGCTCTGATAAATGGATAACAATTATGTAAGCACATGGTAAAATTTGACATATGTTGAGTCTGTTAAATAAATCAACCTGATCAGTGAATAAATCTTCCATGCATCAATGCCTTTTAAATACACAGATACACACACATACACACACACAAGCAAGATATAACACTTTGTTGCCAAAGTCAAACAACTATCGAATTTTGATGCGTGATCTTTGTTTTCCTACTTGGAATCTCTCTTCTCTTTTTTTCTTTTGCACTATCTTCTCATTACCTGTGAGCCTACTCCTATACGAGAGGGACCTAAAAATGTGGTGGGGTTGCCTGTGTTGAAGAGGTGGGAGAAGAGAGATGAAAAAAATGATAAGCACTGATTGAAAACATGTGAAGATGTGCTTATGGATCCTGGCACAATCATTCTGAAGATCCAGGTCTCACTGAAGTGTTTACTTAGAGGAGGTACTAGCCTAGCTAAAAAAGCACTGACTTTAGTTTCTCTGTTCCTAAGTCCAGTTCTAGTGAATAAGCTTTTCCCCTAAATCCCATAGTAAGGAAAGAAAAAGAGATTCTACTTGGCCTCTGACTTTGTTACATTATCTTTAAACTTATTTATCTGGTGGCACATACATTGTTTAAGTGTTCCTGCTCACAGTAAGCAAGCAAAAAAAGAGAAGGGCCAAAGCAAGTGGTAGACTAGGGGGATAATAGGTCATCTGGCTTCCCTGCTTTTCTTATCCTAGAGATTTCCAGGTTTAGGCATTTTTTAATTCTTTTCATCTCCTCTGAAAAGTCACCCATCAGCTCCCTAACTGACAATTTTTCCACTGGAAAGCATCTTTTGAAACCTGAGTTCATAAGACTAGACACAAAGAACTAGTTGGCTTTCCATGCCACTTCTCCAGAGCTGCTTGAAAACAAAACAAAAAGCACTGGATGGTAACAGTAATTTGGAGGCCTCTGCTAGGAAGTGTGCTCTTTATAGTGTATTTGTCTTTAGATAAGTGCTGTAACCTGATGTCTTTCCCTCCCTTGTTTTCTGGTGGAAAAAGAACTGAAGCATTCAGCACCAACTAATATGAACACAATTTTTATTTTTATAAAGGACATGTCATAGGTCATTTTATCCATCCACATTAAGATCATTTTTATGCAAATAATCATCTGCTGCTTTTTCAAGCACCCCAAACCCCCATAAAAATTATAGCATCTTGCCCTCAGTAGCTTATTTCAAGTGTTACACAATTAGCCTAAGCAAGAACCTGCTCCTAATTTATATCCTGAGAGGGGTTAAAAGTTAGAGATCACGATACCATAGGCCTGACTGCTTAAAATACTGCCAAATAATCCTTTATCAAGAATAGGCACATAGTTTCCTTCTATTGGACGAAATTAAAGCATTTCCTCTGTGGAAGACCATAAGTAGGATGACCATATGTCCAGTTTACACCTGTTGTTCTGACATAATTATTTCAACCCCAGAAGTGTCTTGGTTTGGACAAAAATTTCTATGGTCACTCTAACTATAAGCTACTTTTGAATCAAACTATACTTCTTGATTTGGGGAGGTGGTTATATGTTCAAAATTGGGGGAAGATAATGAGCTTTGTGGATGTCATATTCCCTTAGCTCAGCTCAATCTATCCTTTTTCTAGCTAAGAGATCTTCCTGGAGGAGAAAAGCCTGAGCAATGATTCAGGCTTTGGGCTGAACAGAATTGTATTATTGGGTCCAAAGACTTCCCTCCAAATTGCATGTGCATATTGGATCACAGACACACACTCTACATACACAAAGAGGTGCTATCCGCATGCTAGAGAGTGGCTGCTCTTATTTTCATGGAAGACCTGTAGGAGGTAATAAACTTAATCAGGAGGCATTTTGGCTTAGAAAGAACATTCTGACCATGGTAGTTGTGAGACAAAAGAGAGTGGTGCCAAGGGAAGTGTGAATTTTTTTCAGAATACTTGAGAACTGCACAGGCAACCCTGTCCAGAATAGTTTGCATGTGGTCTGCCTTTTTTCCCTTTATATTATTCTTCCATACGCCTTTTCTGCAATGGACAAGATGATCTTTTAAACTGCCTTCCAATCTAAGTATCAGTAATTGTCTTTCACTGATCTAGATAGAGCAGGGGTCAAAGGAAACTAGACTCCATGGGGTAGATCTGACCTGCCGTCTGTTTTTGTAAATAAAGTTCTGTTGGAACACAGCCGGATTCATTCATTTACATATTATCTCTGGCTGCTTTCGTGTTACAACAGCAAAGTTGAGTAGTTGTAACAGAAACTGTATGGCCCACAAAGTCCATAATATCTATTATCTGGCTCTTTACAGAAAAGTTTGGTGAACCATGATCTAGAGTACTGCCAGACCATTCAAAGTGAATTTCCCACAAGAAAATAACACATCATTGGTGTCTTTCTCTCTCTTTCTCTTTTCCCCTTCCTTTCCCCCCAACCTTACGTTTTTAAGTTCCTCAGTTCTCAAACCACTATTCCTTCTTAATGCCATGGAAAAAAAATAATGTAGATGAAGAAAACGTGGAGCCATTTAGATTTGCTTTTGCAAATGTTTAAGATTCCCCTTCTTAGGCTTTACTTAGGCCAATGTTAAAATGCGTCCACATTTCCTGATCATATATCAGCTTTATCTTGGGTTTGAGAAATTGTTCAGGACCTGGTGAAGTGACAGGGAAATGACCCTAAAAGTGAAATCTGGTGTGAATTTGAGTCAGAATGTCAGTAGTAATCTTTTTTTTAACCTGTCTATTGGAGAAACCTAAATTTGGTGGTGCTGCTAAAATCTTTCTGCCCTCTTCCCAGTATTTGTCATGTTATTCCAGACACATGTGATTTATTAACCCAGAGACCAAGTCTCAGCAACTTTCCCAAACAGAGTTCCACTGTCATTTTAGTTACTAAATAAGTGGAACACACTTCTGAAGACATGCTTCTTTACTAAGTAGGGGAATAGAAAAAGTGGTCTGGACCATCACTATCTAGCCCAGTGATCCCTGACCTTTTTATGGCATGAACCCCTGTGATGTAGTCCAAGTTGATGAAATCCAAGAATATTTTCTTCAGGAAAGTGCACATTTACACATATATAACACTTACACACAGTTTCAAGAAGTCCAACCATGTGTTTTGAGTTTAAAACCTCTGCACTAACCAGTTACAGAATTCCTGTTGCATGAGTGTCAAGGTCAGGGTAGCTTGAAATGGAAGCCATGAAAATTACTCTTAAGAAAACATGTTATTAGTAAATTTGTGGTCTATAGCCTGCAGCTACTGGTTATGAGCATTTTTATGATTAGCTCTGATGGGAATTTTTATTATGAAAAAGAGTCACTCATACTCCCTTGACATTACTGTTCTCGCCAAAAACAAATCAAGACTAGCTTCCCCAGATCCTTGACTTAACTCTCAGATTCTTAAAAATTGCCTTTATAGCACTCACCTCCCACAAGTCCATCATTAATATATAAAACATATTCAGTAAAATCCCCATCTCTTTCTCCCCCTCCCTTTTAACCCTCCCCCTCTTAGCCAAGGACCTGACAAAAATAGGGGACTCTTTCTAGCACTGATCTTTGGGTGTGATAATAGAGTCAGAGAGGTCGATGGTGTCCAGTCATGTTTATGAGAATCTCTTGAGACCTGTGGGGCCTTTTGGAGTATTAATCATCTTATAGAGAGTTCCTAGATTTCATCCTAGAGAGCTAAAATTATACCTTAAAGGCAAGACTCCCTAAGCTTTGCAAACGTGAATATATACCACATCTGCACCTTTCATTTGGGGTGGTAGAACCAATCCTATCCATGAATAAATGTTTATTACCCATTTCTTTCCTTCTTGTCTTAACAGTTTGGAATATGGCATAGTATGAGGGTTAATAGAATTGTAAGATAGGAAGGGTCCATTCATGATCATTCCTAATTCAATTCAGCAAACATTTATTGAACATCTACTCTGCACTAAGCACTGGGATACTAAGGCCAGAGAACAAAATTAAAATGTATCATCCTGTTTTATAGGAAATTAGCTTTGTTCTTGGCTGGGTATTTTTACCATGTTCATTGATTTACTCCACCCTTTTTCTAATTCAGTGCATTTTACTATTCTTTCCACATTCTCCCCATTGGCAAATAAGTATAGATACCTTATAGATAGGCATGGTTTCCTAAAACAGCAGGAAGTCCCTTGGCAAATAAGTATCTCTAGCTGGGTTGAGACAGATTTCTAGCTCCTCTGGTGTAAAATCTTGTGTTTTTACTTCTGTACTGACTTAGCAGACCCCATTTAATAGGGAATAACATGTTTCCTTTCCCTGAAATTCTTAGGCAAGATCTCTATCATTGCTTTCATTGGTGATGTTGGATTGCAGATAGCATTAGACATGATATGTTGACCATTGCCTTATATTATAGTACAGAGTATTGACTTCTGTCTAATGAATTAAATGTATTCTGCAAAAAGCCATTTGTTCATCTTAGAGTAGGTTAGTTTTTAACCCCTATTTAGTGGATGTGATGGTTAGGTTCTGGTGTCAAGTAGGCCATTTGTCTGGTCAGGCAAGCACTGGTCTGAGCATTGCTGTAAGGATATTTCGTGGCTGGTTGATAAGTTGGAAGACTGGTTTATTAAATCATCAGTCACTTGATTGCAGCTATGGTTGATTACATCTGCGGTCAGCTAAGGGCACATCTCCCACAAACAGGATAATCCAATCAGTTGAAGACTTTTAAGGAAGAAGAGAAGCTTTTTCTCTGCTTCTTCAGCCAGTGAGCCTCTCCTGTGGAGTTCATCGAGACCTTTTGTTGGAGCTGCCAGCTTCACAGCCTGACTTACAAATTTTGGACTCTTCCATTCCAACAGTTGCATGAGACACCTTTATAAATCTCATATTTACAGATATCTCCTGTTGGTTCTGTACCTCTAGAGAAATCTGACTAATACAGTTTGGTACCACGAGTGGTTTTTGAGAAACATAATCTTAAAAATGGGTTTTTACAATTGTTTTTCTACTCTGATTAGACTCAGAGGCACTAATGACTCTGTTTCCAATAATCAAGACAGCAGTGACAGTCCATGGGGTGAGTTGGCAAGAGAGATACACAAAATTCACTGTTTGATTCTACTAATTATATGCTTATACAAGGCAGGCTCTGGGTGAGAGTGATTTTCACACTTTATCGGATTTTAGTTGAATTAAGAGGTATAAAGTAAAATCTCAATCTTTCTTGGTGTATGCTGTTAAAGTAATAGCTTTGATTAGAAAAGAATAGGAATCCTAAAACTTGGGAAGGAGACATATGACTTGGTAATGATGGCAGTGTGGACAAGGAATCCCTGGAATCTGGTGAACCTTTGCTAGATCAATCTGTAATGTACTGTCCTGAGGAAACAGGTACTCAGTCTCCATCTTGCCTTGAGGAAGCACCTTCCCAGCCTCTAGTCTGCCCAGAGGAGTCTGTCATCCAACCTCCACCTTAAGAGATTAATCATTTGCTGCCTGCTAAACTTGTAACCACCTCCCCTGGGGAAGCAGCCTCATTCATCTATCTGGAGCTATTAATCCCATTTCACCAGATGAAATTGCAATGGAATGCCCTGGGGTAATTGGCTTGAAAGACACTTCTATTTCTTTTCATGACCCACCCCTCACGCACTCTCTTTTCTTCAAGACCTATAACTAGACTGTAGTCCCAACAGGCCCTGAAAGGTGAGATACAAAGTGTGACCCAAGCAGAGGTATGCTATAGTCCAAAAGAACTGCACGAGTTTTCCAATTTATATAGACAGAAATCCAGAAATGGATTTTAAGAGTGTGGAATAATGGTGGAAGGAATACAAAGGTGGATCAAGCTGAATTTATTGATATGGGCCCACTAAGCAGAAATTCTGCTCTCAGTGTTTTAGCATGAGAGGTTAGAAAGGTCATTAATAGTTTGCTTGAATAGTTGCCTGAAAACATGGATCGAAAGGTGGTTGACATTACCTGAGGTTGAAGTGCCAAAACTGCCCTGGTATAATGTAGATGAAGGGATACAGAGGCTTAGAGAGATTGGAATGTTAGAGTGGGTTTATCGTGGAAGACCTACTTTCACACCCCAGGAATGTCCAGAGGACACATCTTTCACCAGAACCTCGAGAAATAAATTCATGAGATTTGCTCCATCATCCCTGAAGAGCTCTGTAGTTGCCCTTATCTGTAGGGCAGATATTACTGTGGGAACTGCTATCACTGAGCTAGAATCCTTTAAACACATTGGGGATGAGCATATCGTGAGTTCATAGAAGCCATGTGGTGACAGTTAATCACCATAGACAAGGTGGGTGGGGCCACCATAATGGACCGCAGACTCAAAGCAGCAGTCAAAATTATGTGACTTGCAGAGAGAGACTTGTGGCGTTGGCTAGTAGATGGGGGGTACTTAAAGTAAAATAGATGGGTAATCTACTAAATTCTTGTTTCAGCTATATAAGCAGAAGAATTCTAGGTCAAGTGAATAGAACTCTAAGTTGAATTACAGACACAGAGAGTCACGGTCCCTTAATAGGTTCCCAGACTTGAGAGAGTTTACAGACCCAGAGCCCTTTGAATGAGGAAGAACTGGGTACCCTTGGGAAAGGACCTTGTTACACTGCCAAAAATTTGCAGTGTTAAATTTCCTTTCAGCCTTTCCCAAGGAAATCTTTGACCTTTTACCAGGGTGGCTGTTCATTGGGGAAAAGGAAATGATCAGATATTTCAGGGATTATTAGACCCTAGCTCAGAAGTAACCATTAATTCCAGGAGAACCAAAACGTCACTCTGGTCTACCAGTCAGAGTAGGGGCTTATGGAGGTCAAGTGATTGATGGAGTTTTAGCTCAAGTCCATTTCACAGTGGGTTCGGTGGGTCTCAGGAGCATTCTGTGGTCATTTTCCCAGTTCCAGAATGCATAAGTGGAATCAAAATACTCAGTAACTGGCAGAATCCCCACAGGGGATGACCTGTAGGGAACTTGATCATTTCTCCCTCCCATAAGACATCACGCTGGTCCATTATATTGATGATTCATGTTGATTGGACCTGGTAAGCAAGAAGTAACAACTACCCTAGACTTATTGGTAAGATATTTGTGTGTCAGGGAATGGGAGCTAAACACAACAAAAATACAGGGGCCTTCAGCCTAGTGAAATTTTTTAGGTATCCAGTAGTTGTGATATCCCTTCTAAGGTAAAGGATAAGCTGTTGCATCTGGCCCCTCCTATGACCAAAAAAGAGGCACAATGCCTAGTTGGCATCTTTGGATTTTGGAGACAACATATTCTTCAATATGTTACTACTCCGGCCCATTTACCGAGTGATCAGAAAAGCTGCTAATTTTTAGGGGGCACCGGAATAAGAGGCGACTTTGTGACAAGTCCAGGCTGCTGTGCAAGCTACTCTGCTACATGGGCCATATGATCCAGCAGGATCCAATGGTAC
Organism: Myrmecophaga tridactyla; assembly: GCA_004026745.1. Taxonomy (NCBI): domain Eukaryota; kingdom Metazoa; phylum Chordata; class Mammalia; order Pilosa; family Myrmecophagidae; genus Myrmecophaga; species Myrmecophaga tridactyla. Next base: position 10,658 of record PVIY010012895.1, read on the forward strand.
TGGAATTATCAGTGGCAAAAAAGGTTGCTGTCTGGGACCTTTGACGGGCTCCTACAAGAGAATCACGACCCAGACCCTTAAGATTTTGGAATAAAGCCTTACCATTCTCTGCAGTTAACTATGCTTCTTTTGAGAAACAGCTTTCAGCCTGCCACTGGGCCTTATTAGAGACTGAATGCTTAATCATGAGCCACTAAGTTACCATGAGACCTGAGTTGCCTAGCATGAGCTGGGTATTGTCTGACCCACCAAGCCATAAAGTTGAGCTTGCACTGCAGCACTCCATCATAAAAGGGAAATGGTATATCATAGATAGGGCTCGAGCAGGTCCTAAAGGCACAAGTAAGTTACATGAGGAAGTGGCCCAAATACCCATGACCCCCACCTGTGTCATATTACCTTCTCTTTCCCAGCCCAGAGCTATGGCCTTTTGGGGAGTTCCTTAGACTCAATTGACTGAGGAAGAGAAAAATTTGGCCTGGTTTACAGATTGTTCTGCATGATATGCAGGTACCAGCTGGAAGTGGACAGCTGCAGCACTACAACCCATTTCTAGGATGTCCTTAAAGGACAATGGTGAGAGAAAATCCTCCTAGTGTGCAGAACTTGGAACAGTGCACCCGGTTGTCCATTTTGCTTGCAAGGAAAACTGTCCAGAGGTGTGTTTGTATACAGAGTCATCACTGTTACTAATAGTTTGGTTGGATAGTCAGGATATGGAAGGATCATGATTGGGAAATTGGTGACAAGGAGGTCTGGGGAAAAGGTATGTGGATGGACCTTTCTGAGTGGGCAAAGAACTTGAAGATATTTGTGTCCTATGTGAAGGCTCACCAGAGGGTGACTTCAGCAGAGAAAGGTTTTAATAATCAAGTGGATAAGATGGCCTGTTCTGTGGATAAAAATCATCCTCTTTACCCAGCCACTCCTGCCATTGCCCAATGGGCTCATGAACAAAATGGTCATGGTTGTATGGATGGAAGTTATGCATGGGCTCAGCAACATGGACTTCCACTTACCAAAGCCAACCTGGTTATGGCTACTTCAGAGTGCCCAATCTGCTAGCAGCTGAGACTCACACTCGGTCCCAATATGGCACCATTCCCTGAGGTGATCAGCTTGCTATGTGGTGGCAGGTTGATTATATCGACCACTTCCATCATGAAAGGAGCAATGATTTGTTCTAACTCAAATAGAGAAGACACATTCTCCGGATATGTGTTTACATTCCCTACACGCCACGCTTCTGTAAAAACTACCGTATTTGGACTTACAGAATGTCCTATCCATTGTCATGGTATTTCACAGAGCATTGCTTCTGATCAAGGAACCCACTTCACAGCAAATGAAGTGCAGGAATGGGCACATGCTCATGGAACTCTCTGGTCTTACCATGTTCCCCATCACCCAGAGGCAGCTGGGTTGATAGAATGGAGGAATGGCTCTTGAAGACCCAATTATGGTGCCAACTAGGTGACAATGCCTTGCAGGGTTGGAGCAGTGTTCTCCAGGAGACTGTGTATGCTCTGAATCAGTTTCCACTGTATGGTGCTGTTTCTCTCATAGCCAGGATTCACGGGTCCAGGAATCAAGGAGTGGGAATAGGAGTGGCAGTAACCACTGTCATCCCTAGTGATGCACTAGAAAAGTTTTTGTCTCCTGTCCCTGAAATCTTAAACTCTGCTGGTCTACAGGTCTTACTTCCAAAAGGGGGAATGCTCCTACCAGAGATACAACAATAATTCCATTGAACTCAAAGTTATGACTGCCACCTGGCCACTTTGGGCTTCTAGTGCCTCTGACAATACGCAATGCAGGAGATTACTGTTTTGTCTGGGGTGACTGAGCCTGACTCTCAAAAGGAAATAGGACTGCCTACACAATGGAGATAAGGAAAAGTTTTCCTAGAATACAGGAGATCCCCTAGGGTATCTCTTAGTACTACCATGCCCTGTGTTTAAAGTCAATGCAAAAGTGTATCAACCCCATCCAGGCAAGACTTCCAATGACCCAGAAACTTCAGGAATAAAGGTATGGGTCACCCTACCTGTCAAAGAACGGTGGCCAGCTGAAGTGCTTGCTGAGCGTAAAGGGATTATGGAATGGGTAGTGGAAGAAGGTAGTGATAAATATGAACTGTGACCACGTGACCAGTTACAGAAATGAATATGTTATGGTATGAATATTTCCTCCCTGTTTTGTTATGAGTATATTTTTATTTGTACATAAGCAAGTATCTTATTTTCCTCTTATCATATGACATAATTTACGGTTTTCATGTTTTAGTGTTTAAGTCATAGGCAATGAAGTTGAAGCATGAATGTTACCTAAGGACTTGCACCCTATTCTGGAGAGATGTATTGCATTTCCGATTGTATGCAGGACAGTTGAGTATTGTTAGATGAAACATATATCTATTATTTTTTTCTATTTTGAAATTATGCATATTTCAAGGTGAGATGTGTAGATGTCAAGTTGACAATGGGTGGACTGTGATGGTTAGGTTCTGGTGTCAACTAGGCCAGGTGGTGATGCCCAGTTGTCTGGTCAAGCAAGCACTGGCCTGACTGTTGCTGCAAGGATATTTCATGGCTAGTTGATAATACAGAAGTCTGGTTTATTAAATCATCAGTCAGTTGATTGCAGGTGTGTCTGATTATATCTGCAGTCATCTAAGGGCACATCTCCCACAAACGGGATAATCCAATCAGTTGAAGGCTTTTAAGGAAAAAGAGAGACCAGTGAGCCTCTCCTGTGAAGTTTATCGATACCCTTCATCAGAGCCACCAGCTTCACAGCCTGCCTTATGGATTTTGGACTCTTCCATTTCAGTAGTTGCATGAAACACCTTTATAAATCTCATATTTACAGTTATCTCCTGTTGGTTCTGTTTCTCCAGAGCACCCTGACTAATTCAGTGGCTATATTAGTTTTCTATGGCTTCTGTAACAGATTACCAAAATCTTCATGGTTTAAACCATTGTAAATTTATTCATACAGTTCTGGAGTTTAGGAATCTGCAGTGGTCTTACAGTGCTAAAATCAAGATGTGGTTTGAGCTGCATTCCTTTCTTGAGGCTCTAGGGGAAACTCCATTTCCTTTTCTTTTCCAGCTTCTAGAAGCTGACCATATTCCTTAGCTCATGGCCTCCGTGCATCTTCAAAGCCAGCAATGGCAGATTGATTCCTAACATTGCAGCACTTCAATCTTGATTCCATTGTCACAACTCCTTCTCTAACTCTAACTCTTCTATCTCCCTCTTTCACTTATAAGTACCCTTGTGATTTCATTGGGCCTACCTTGATGGACAATCCAGGATACTCTCCCCATCTCAAGGTTAGCTGATTTACAACCTTAATTCCATCTGCAACCTAAATTCCCCTTGTACCATGTAACCTAATGTACTCATAGGTTCAGAGATAAGAATGTGGTCACCTTTGGAGAGGCCATTACTGCCTATACAGTGGCTTGATCTTGTTTTTAACATTTTATTTTTAAATATTTATAGATTCACAGGAGGTTGCAAGGAAAGAGAGGTTCTTCACCCAGTTTCCTTCAATAGTTGTATCTTATATAACTATATTATATCAAAATTAAGAACCTGACATTGGAACAATGGGTGTGTATAGTTCTGTCATTTTATCATGTATACATTTGTGTAATCATCACCGCAATCTATAAAAAGAGCTATTCCATCTCCCATCTTCACAATGTTCTCTCTCGTGCCACCCCTTTATAGTGCTTATACTCACACTCACTCCCCTATCCTCACCATCACTAACCTCTGGCAATCACTAATCTGTTTCCTATCTCTGTAATTTTGTCATTTTAAGAATGTCATAAAACTGGAATTTTACATGTTGGTTTTCTTCACTCATCATAATGCCCTTGCGTGAGAGTCAAATAAGTAGTTTTTCCTTTTTATTCCATGGTGTCATAGTGAAGATCATGTGTCAACTTGGCCAGGTGATGGTGCCCAGTTTTCTGGTCAGGCAAGCGCTGGCCTGTCTTTTGCTATAAGGACATTCATGGACTTAAATTATGACCATGTTGGAGGCATCCACAGTTGATGGCATTTGCAATCAGCTAAGGGAAGTGTCTTCTACAGTCTAATCACTGGAAGGCTTTTAAGGAGGATTCAGATGAGACAGTCACTCTTCCTGCTTCAGCCGGCCAGCCTTTCCTGAGGGTTCGTTGAGGACCTTCATTGGAGCTGCCAGTTTGTGGCCTGCCCTATAGATCTTGGACTCTTACATCCCCACAGTTGCCCAGTCAGCCTCTTCTGAGAGTTCATTGAGGACTTTCTTTGGAGCTGCCAACTTGTGGCTTGCCCTGCAAACCTTGGTACTGGGAGTGTTCTTAAGAAACAGAATCTTAAAAATGGGTTTTTACAATTGGTTTTCTACTCTGACTGGACTCAAAGGCACTAAAGACTCTGTTTCCTGTAATCAGAATGACACTGCCAGTCCATGGGGTGAGCTGGCAAAGGAGATAGTCAAAATATCACCATTGGATTCTACTAATACTTTTTTATATGAAGCCAGGCTCTGGGGGATAATGTTTTTTGACACCTTCACAGAGTTTTGTGGAAATAGGAGGTATAGAGATGTTGGCTGGTTGTTGTTAGGTACACTGTATACATTGATGAGGGAAAGGGATAGCTGAAGGCTTCAAATGAGAAGCTTGCACACTGTATGACAGATGTAAAAGTTTCTTTGTGTGCCCTGAAGGAAAATCTTATTTCCTGTAGCTGCAGACTTGAGATCTCTGAAAATCAGACACAGAGTCTCATTGTTAGGGTAGCAACTTTACAACATAAACTGAAATCTCAACCCTGCATGGTGTCTGCCATTAGAGTGAGGGCATTGATTGGAAAGGAGTGGGACCCTGAAAAATGGGATGGTGACATATGGATTGATAATGATGGCTGTGGAGAGTTAAAAACCCTAGATCATGATGAGTATTTTCTAGATAAGCCTGAAATAGTCTGCCCTTAGGGCATAGTTGTCCCACCTCCAACTTGTCCTGAGGAAGATGGCCACTCTACCTCCACCGGAAGGGATTAGCTATGGAGTGATTAAATCCTGTTTCACCAGACGAAGCTGCAAACAAATGCCCTGAAGCAATTGGCTTGGAAGATACTTCTAATTCTTTTCATGACCCACCCCCACCACCCCTCATTTCTTCCAGACCTATAGCTAGGCTAAAATCCTAATAGGTCCCAAACGGTGAGGTACAAAGTGTCACCCATGAGGAGATATGTCATACCCCAAAAGAACTGCATGAGTTTTCAAATTTATATGGACAGAAATCAGGAGAGTACGTGTGGCAATGGATTTTAAGGGTGTGGGATAATGGTGGGAGAAATATAAAGCTGGATCAGGCTGAATTTATTGATATGGGCTGACTAGGCAGAGATTCTGCATTTAGTGTTATAGTTTAAGGGATTAGAAAAGGCATTAATGATTTGTTTGGATGGTTGGATGAAACATGGGTCAATAGGTGGCCAACATTACCTGAGATTGAAATGCCAGAACTGCCCTGGTATAATGTAGATGAGGGGATCCAGAGCCTTAGAGAGATTGGAATGTTAGAGTGGATTTATCATGGAAAGGCTGCTCATACACCCCAGGAATGTCCAGAGGATGCACCTTTTACCAGAACTGTGAGAAATAAATTTGTGAAACTAGCTCCATCATCCCTGAAGAGCTCTGCAGTTGCACTTCTCTGTAGGCCAGATATTACTGTAGGAACTGCTGTCATTGAGCTGGAATCCTTAAATACAATGAGGATGATTGGGTCCCCAGTTGGCAGAAGCCAGGTGGCAGCACTTAATCGCCAAACACAAGGTGGACATGGCTATCATAATGGACAAAACAGCAGTCAGAATAATCTGACATGCAGAGACTTGTGGTGTTGGCTAGTGAATCATGGGGTACCTAGAAGTACAATAAGTGGGCAGGCTACTAAATTCTTGTTTGAGCTGTATGAACAAAAGAGTTCTAGGTCAAGTGAGCAGAAATCTACATTGAATTACAGAAACAAAGAGTTACGGCCCCTTAATCAATTTCCAGACTTGGACAGTTTACAGACCCAGAGCCCCTTGAATGAGGGGGAGGCAGGTCTCTTTGGGGGAGGACCTGGTTACACTGCCACAAATTTATACTGCTAATCTTCTTCCAAGCCTTCTGCAAGGAGACTGACAGCCTTTTAACAGGGAAATTGTGCAGTGGGGAAAAAGAAACGATCAAATATTTGGGGGATTATTAGACACTGGTTCAAAAGTGACATTAATTCCAGGGGACCCAAAATGTTACTCTGATCCACCAGTTAGAGTGGGGGCTAATGGAAATCAAGTGATCAATGAAGTTTTAGTCCAGGTCCGTCTCACAGTGGGTCCACTGGGCCCCTGGACCCATTCTGTAGTTATCTCCCCAGTTCCAGAATGCATAATTGGAATAGACATAATGAGCAACTGGTAGGATCCCCATATTGGTACTCTGACTCATGGAGTGAGGGCTATTATGGTAGGAAAGACTAAGTGGAAGTCACTAGAACTTCCCCCACCCAGCAAAATAGTAAATCAGAAGCAATACCAGATTCCTGGAAAGATTGTAGAGATAAGTGCTAGTCTTAAGGACTTGAAGGATGCAAGGATGATGATTCTCAACATGTCCCCATTCAACTCTTCTATTTGGTCTGTACAGAAAACAGATGGGTCTTGGAGGATGACAGTGGATTATCATAAACTTAACCAGGTCTTGACTCCAAATGCAGCTGCTATTCCGGACGTGGTATCATTGCTTGAGCAAATCAATACATCTATGCAGCTATTGATCTGGAAAACTTTTTTTCTCAATAGCTGTTAGTAAAGACCACCAGAAACACTTTGCATTCAGCTGGCAAGGTCAGCAATATACTTTTACTGTCCTCACCTCGGGGATATAGCAACTCGCCAGCCCTATGTCATAATCTTGTCTGCAAGGACCTTGATCGTTTCTTCCTCCCACAAGACATCACACTCGTCCATTATATTGATGATATCATGTTGATTGGACCTAGTGAGTAGGAAGTAGCAACTACTGTAGACTTATTGGTAAGGTATTTGTGTGTCAGAGTATGGGAGATAAATCCAACAAAAATACAGGGGCCTTCCACCTCTGTGAAATTTCTAGGTGGCTGGTGGTGTGGGGCATGTCAAGATATCTCTTCTAAGGTGAAGGATAAGTTGCTGCATCTGGCCCCTCTTATGACCAAAAGAGAGGTATAATGCCTAGTTGGTCTCTGGATTTTGGCAACAACATATTCCTCATCTGGATGTGCTATTCTGGCCCATTTATTGAGTGACCAGAAAAGCATCTAATTTTGAGTGGGGACCTGAACAAGAGGAGGCCCTGAGACAGGGCCAGGCTGCTGTATAAACTGCTTTGCCACTTGGACCATATGATCCAGCAGCTCCAAAGGTGCTGGAAGTGTCAGTGGAAAATAGAGATGCTGTTTGAAACCTTTGGTAGGTCCCTATAGGAGAATCACAATGCAGACCCTTAAGATTTCTGAGCAAAGCCTTGCTATCTGCTGCAGATAACTACTCTCCTTTTGAGAAACAGCTATTAGCCTGCTACTGGGCCCTAGTAGAGACTGAATGCTTAACCATGAGCCACAAAGTTACCATGAGACCTGAGTTGCCTATCATGAGCTGGGTGTTGTCTGACCCACCAAGCCATAAAGTTAGGTGTGCGCAGCAGCACTCTATTGTAAAATGGAAATGGTATATACGAGTTAGAGCCAGAGCAGGTCCTGAAGGCACAAGTAAGTTACGTGAAGAAGTGGCCCATATGCCCAAGGTCTCCACTCCTGCCACATTACCTTCTCTTTTCCAGACCAGAGCTATGGCCTCTTGGGGAGTTCTTTACAGTGAATTGACTGAGGAAGAGAAAACAGGACCTGGTTTACAGATGGTTTTGCACGATATGCAGGTCTCACCCAAAAGTGGACAGCTGCAATACTACAACCCCTTTCCAGGATGTCCCTGAAGGATGGTGGTGAGGAGGAATCCTCTCAGTGGGCAGTGCTTCGAGCAGTGTACCTGGTTGTTCATTTTTCTTGGAAGGAGAACTGGCAAGAGGTGTGTTTGCATACTGACTCATGGGCTATTGCTAATGACTGGATGGTCAGGGACTTGGAAAGAGCATGATTGGTAAAATTGGTGACAAAGAGGTTTGGGGAAGAGGTATGTAGATAGAACTTTCTGAGTGGGTAAATAACTTGAAGGTATTTGTGTTCTTTGTTAATGCACACCAGAGGGTGACTTCAGCAGCTGAAGGTTTTAATAATCAAGTGGATAAGATGACCCATTCTGTGGATACCAGTCAGCCTCTTTCCCCAGCAACTCCTGTCATTGACCAATGGGCTCATGAACAAAGTGGTGATGGTGGTAAGGATGGAGGTTATGCATGGGTTCAGCAGCATAGACTTCCACTCACCAAAGCCAACCTGGCTATAGCCACTGCTGAGTGCCCAATCTGCCAGCGGCAGAGACCCATACTCAGCCCCTGATATGGCATCATTCCCTGATGTTATCAGCTGGCTACATGGTGGCAGGTTGATTACATTGGACCACTTCCATCATGGAAGGGGCAGCGATTTGTTCTAAATGGAATGGACACGTACTGTGGATATGGGTTTGCTTTCCCTGCAAGCAATGTTTCTGCAAAAACTACCATCTGTGGACTTACAGAATGCCTTATCCGTTGTCATGGTATTACACACAGCATTGCTTCTGATCAAGAAACCCACTTCACAGCAAATGAAGTGCTGGAATGGGCATATGTTCATGGAATTCGCTGGTCTTACCATATTCCCCATCATCCAGAGGCAGCTGAATTGATAGAATGATGGAATGGCGTTTTGAAAACTCAATTACGGTGCCAACTAGGTGGCAGTTCCTTGCAGGGCTATGGTGACGTTCTTCAGGAGGCTGTGTATACTCTGAATCAGTGCCCACTGTATGGTTCTGTTTCTCCTATAGCCAGGATCCATGGGTCCAGGAATCAAGGGGTGGAAATGGGAGTGGCCCACTCACTATTACCCCTGGTGATCCACTAGATAAATTTTTGCTTCCTGTTCTTGTGAACTTGAGCTCTGTTGGTCTATAGGTTTTACTTACAGCAGGGGGAATGCTTCCACCAAAAGAAACAAGAGTGATTTCATTGAAATGGAATCTATGACTGCCACCTGGTCACTTTGGGCTACTCATGCCCCTGGATATACAGGCCAGGAAAGAGATTACTTTACTGGCTGGAGTGATTGACCCTGACTATCAGGAAGAAATAGGACTGCAATTACCCAATGGAGGCAAAGAAGAGTTTTCCTGGGATATAGGAGATCCCCTAGGGTGTCTCTTAGTACTACCATTTCCTGTGATTATAATCAATGGAAAACTATAACAACCCAATCCAGGCAGGACTACCAATGGCTCTGAAACTTCAGGAATGAAGGTTTGGGTCACCCCACCAGGCAAAGAACCATGGCCAGGTGAAGTGTTTGCTGAGGGTAGACGGAAAATGGAATGGGTAGTGGAAGAAGGTAGTGATAAATACAAACCACCACCATGTGATTAGTTACAGGAACAAGGACTGTAAAGGTATAAATATTTCTTCCTTGCTTTGTAATTAGTATCTATCTATTTATACATAAATCAAATATCTTTGTTTTCCTCTTTATTTTATCCCCTTTATCATATGACATAAGCTGTTTTGTTGATGTTATAGTATTTAAGTTGTAAGATATCAAGTTTGAGTGAATATTACCCAAGGACTTGCACCCTATTCTGGAGAGATTTAATGTGTTTCTGGTTCTATGTGGGACAGTTGAATATTGTTAGGCAAGGAAAAAATGTGTCTTTTATTGTTTTCTCTTTAGAGATTAAGTGTGGTTTAAGGTGATATGTGTAGTTGCCAAGTTGACAAGGGGTGGACTGTCATGGTCAGGCTCATGTGTCAACTTGGCCAGGTGGTGGTGCCCAGTTGTATGATCAGTCAAGCTCTGGCCTTTCTGTTGCTATTAGAACATTCATGGACTTAAATCATGACCACATTGGTGACATCCACAGCTGATAGCATTTAGCTAAGGGGAGTGTCTTCTGCAATGAGTGAGACTTAATATAATCACTGGAAGGCTTTTAAAGGAGGATTTGGAAGAGACAGTCACTCTTACTGCTTCAGCCAGCTAGCTGCTCCTGAGAATTCATTGCGGATCTTCATTGGTGCTGCCAGCTTGTGGCCTGCCCTACAGATCTTGGATTCTTACATCCCCATAGTTGCCCAGCCAGCCTCTCCTGAGATTTCATTGAAGACCTTCATTGGAGCTGCCAGCTTGCAGCCTGCCCTACAGACCTTGCACTCTACATCCCCATGGTTATATGAGATACTTTTATAAATTTTGTATTTACAGATATCTCCTGTTGATTCTGTTTGTCTAGAGAATCCTAGCTAATACACCTGGTATGGATGTACCACAGTTTGTTTAATCACTAACCTATGGAGGGACATTTTGGTTGACTCCAGTTTTTGATATTATGAATGAAGCTGGCAAAACATTAGTATAAGATTTTGTATGAACATATCTTCATTTCTCCTGGAAAAATGCTGAGAAGTGTGATTGCTAGGCCATATGGCAAGTGTATTGTTTCAGTTTGCTAAAGCTGCCAAAATGCAATATACCAGAAATGGGTTGGCTTTTCACAATGGGTATTTATTAAGTTACAAGTTACAATTCTAAGGCCATGGAATTGTCCAAATTAAGACATCAATATGAGGATAACTTCACTGAAGAAAGGCTAATGGCATCCAGGGTTCCTCGTGGGAAAGCACATGGTGATGTCTGCTGGTCCTTTTCCAGAATGTCTCCAGGCTTCTGTGGGCCTTTGCTTATTTCTCCCAGGGCATTTCTTCCTAAGCTCTTTCTCACTGAGTTCTCTTAAAGGACTCCAAATGACGGATTAAGACCGATCTTGACTTGGGTGGACCACATCTCCATGGAAATAACATAATCAAAAGGTCCCACCCACAACATGTATGCCCCCACAAGAGTGGATTAAAAGAACTTGGCTTTTCTGGGGTACATAATAGCTTCAAGCAAGTACATAGTTGTTTATTATTTTAAGAAATTGCAATGCCATTTTCTAGAGTTGCTGTACATAACTTATCACAGTGTACTAGTGTCCATATTTTACCTGTTTGAGTAAGGTAGAAGACCATATATCTCTTTAAATCCCTTTACTCTTTCACATTTACAATATGATTGTCTGAAATATTTCCTCTGCATAAAGTTAGAACCAGAAAAGACAGTGTTATAGTTTTTGCTTCAATCGTCAAACAGAATTTAGAAAACTCAACAGTAGAAGCAAAATCTATTGTACTTAACCTTGCTTTCACTTTTTGTGTTGTTCTTTCTTTCTTCCTGATGTTACAAAATTCCTTTTGTTTTACTGTTTCCTTTCTGTTTAGAGAACATCTTTGGCCATTCTTTTAGTGAAGGTTTTCTGGCAATGAATTCTCTTAGTTTTTTTTTCCATTGGAAAATTTCTTGACTTCCCCTTCATTCTTGAAGGATATTTTTACTGGATACAGGATTCTGTGCTGACAGTTCTTTTCTTTCAGCATTGAAAAGTGTGCTATTTCCTTATGGCCTATGGTTTCTGCTGAGAAATCTGCTATCATTCAGATTGTTTTCTCCCTGTAGGTATGGTGTCATTTCTCTCTCACTGCTTTCAAGATTTAAAAAAAAAATCATTAGTTTTCATAAGTTTGATTATGATGTTCATTAGCATGGGTTTCTTTGGGTTCATCCAGTTTAGGATATACTCAGCTTCTTGCAATGGTAGGTTTGTATATTTTGCCAAATTTGGGAAGTTTTCAGCCATTATTTCTTCAAATGTTCTTTCAGTGCTGTCTCCTTTCTCTTCTCCTACTGAGCCTCCTCTGATGACAGGAAAGTTAGATATTTTGTTTTATAGTCCCACAGGTCCCTGAAGTTCTGTTCATTTTTTTTCCCATCCTGTTTTCTGTCTGTTACTCAGAATAATTTCTATTGTTCTATCTTCAAGGTCACTGATTTTTTCCCTTAGTCTTCCCCATTCTGTTCTGGAGTCCATCCACTAAGTTTTTTACGTTGATTGTTGTATTTTTCAGTACTAAATTTTCCATTTGGTTTCCCTTTATATCTTCTATCATTTGCTGAGTCTTTCTACTTCTATGCTGAGACTTTCTATTTCTCATTTGTTTCAAGAATGTTTGTAATTACTTGCTGGAGCATTTTGATCATGACTTCTTTAAAATCTTTGCTATATTTTCTAATGTCTCTGTCCTTATGGTGTTGATGAATTTTAAATTTTATTTCATTCTATTGATTGCTTTTTACATTCAGTTTGAGATCTTTCTGGTGTTTGGAGTGATGAATGACTTTTTATAGAAACCTGGACATTTTCATGGTATGTTGTGAGACTCGATCTCATTTAAGCCTTCATATTTAGATGGCCCTCTCTGACAGTGTTCCAGCAAAGGAAGGAGGTGTGACAACTCATTAATTCCAGGTGGAAATAGACGTCCAGGTTCCTCACTCAGCTCCATTAATACCTGGTGAGAAGGGGCTTCTCATTACTGCTGGATGAAGGTGGGAATTCAGGCTCTTCATGTGGTCTCTATTAATATAACCCCTGGCTAGGAGGAGCAGGGATGTCTTGTGTTAATGCTCTCATGTGGATTACAGTGGCACAGTGTTGGTGGAGTGGCCTCATTGCCACTGGGAAATGGTGCATGTCCTGGGAAATGGAGCATGTCCTGACTCTTCATTAAGCCTTCTCTAACCAAGTGGAAAGGAGGAGGGGGTGCCTCAGTACCACCATGTGAGGGTGGGGGTCCAGGATTCCACACTCAGTCTGCATTGACACCTGGGAGTAGATCACAGGGAGCTTTCTTGTTACTGGTGGGCAGAGGTGGGAGTTCAGGCTCCCCACTAGGCATCTGCTAGTACTACTCTGACTGTGAGGGCAGGGATGCCTTGTTACTGCTCCCCATATGGAATCCACTGATGTCTTGGAGAGCAGGGGTAATGTAGCCATGTTACTGTTGGGCAATGGTGAAAATCTGGTTCCCTACTTAAACTTCTCTGACACCACCCTGGCAGAGGTGTTGAGGGTTTTTGGCACCTCAATAAAGCTTAGTGAGAGTGGAAGTCTAGGTGCCCTATTTGGACTTTGTTAGCAGAGATGGGGGTGGGATCATAGTTTATGGAATTTGGTTTGAGGGGAGTGGATATTGTCAGAAGTTTTCTTTTTTTCCTGGATTGCCCTTTTTCTGATCCTTTGATTAGAGAAAGTAGGGTTTTCTTGTCTGTGACTAGACAGAGTATCCTGTTTGCTGGCTTTTCCAGAACCTAGTCTGGGATATCTGAGGCAAAATGAAGGCTCAGGAAACTCACTGCCATGTCATTCCTTAGGTCCCAAGTGCTTTAGCTTTGTCTGCCTTCCTCTCCATGCCTTTCAGTTTCTTATGTTTTCTAAATATATATAATGTATGGGGTTTTTAGCTGTACTTAGTGGGAAGAATGGGGAAAAGTACATCTATTCCAAAGTTGGAAGTGAATGGTGGCTTCATTTTTAAAATAAAATCCTGACTCAATGGGAACCTTAGCAAAAACATCATGCAAGTAAGTTCAATGCCATTTACAGAAGCCAAGGTTTAGACTTGACTAAAAGGAGACTCATTCAGCTTTAGAAGTCTCAGCACAATAGAATGCCAGAGCTGAAAAAAAAGCAAGTAGTCAAAATCCTTTACTTTTGTGCCCTCTCTGTCCACTATAGTCTCTGCAATGTGAGTCTGCAAGTAGTTTGCATTATTTCCAAAAGCTTGATGGAAAAGATGCATTTATTCTACATAAGGTTACTGTTCCCCCTCTTTGACTGGAATTATAATAACTCAGTGGGGTAATATGAGTTATCAAATGTTGCTTAGAATTTCTGGTAATTATATGTGTCTTTGATAAAAGGAAAACAAGTCATTAACCGAGAAATATAGCTTGATAGACAAAAATCTTTCCAAATATGCTGTCCATTAAAGGAGTTAGAAATGTGACTTATTCCAATACCCTAGAGGCTAGTAAGTGCATAACTAAGATTAGGAATAAATTTTTGGATCCCAGCTTCATGTACTTTTCTACTACATGACACTGGATTCTCTGATCCTGCTGGTCCTCCACTTCAATTTCTTTATATATAACATTGGAGGCAATAACACTATTGAAAGATTATGTCTGTTAGACTTATATTGGTGAATAGAAACCCCATGACTTTACTACAGAAATACAGAATGAACTGGCTCTTAGGATTGAAGCAAATCCAAATATATTGATCAATATGGTGGAACATGAAAGAAAATCCTGGTGATGAATACCTCTGATTTTATATGAACGCCTAGAAGTTCTAGCACCCACCCTGAACCACACTAGATCTTCTTCCCTCTTTTTGGATCAAGGCTGTTACATGATTGTGTTAGTTAGATTCAGTTGTCAACTTGGCCAGGTGAGCATACTTAGTCTTGTTGCTGCGGACATAAGCCAATGGTATGTGAACCTCATCTGTTGCTAATTACATCTGCAGACACGGCTAGGAGGCGTGTCTGCTGCAATGAGTGACGTTTGACTTAATTGGCTGGTGCTTAAATGAGAGATCGCAATGTAGCACAG
>PVIY010012895.1:25500-60606 GCA_004026745.1 Myrmecophaga tridactyla
GGGAAAGTTGTTGGAACCCAGGGGCCTGGAGAGAAGACCAGCAGAGACCATCCTGTGCCTTCCACGTAAGAAAGAACCTCAGTGGAAAGTTAGCTGCCTTTCCTCTGAAGAACTAACAAAATAAATCCCCTTTTATTAAAAGCCAATCCATCTCTGGTGTGTTGCTTTCTGGCAGCTAGCAAACTAGAACAATGACCAAGGCTGTTCTTCACTTTAAAGAAATGCACATAAAGGTACCTTTAAGACTGAGATTCTGTCTTTTTGTAATTGTAATGTGAAATCATTTATTAGGGGAGTGGTATTGCAGTCATTAGATTATCATTCTAAGTACTTAGTAATTCTGATCAAAAAAAGGTTTTGTACCAGTGAGGTATAGATAAATTCTAGCCATGGTAATTGGTGTTCAGGGGCAGAACTCTATAATTTCTAGGGCAGTGTTAACCCAGTACGACAATGTGAATGTAGATAAATGAGGCTATTTAAATTTAAATTTAAATTTAATTTACCTAAAAATGCAGTTCCTCAGTCAAAGTAGCCACATTTCAAATTCTCAATAGTCACATGTGGTTGGTTAGTGGCTACCATATTATGCAACACACATATAGAGCATTTCCATCATTGTTCCAGGAAGAATGGGGGAGAGCAGTAAAGGAGCTTCGTCCTAGGGGAATTGAAGTTTGGGGTTAGTTACTATTGTATAGGTAGTATAAGACAAAAACTTAGTTATTGGATCTGAGTTCCATGGCTGGGGTTTGATTCCAAATCCTAAGGTGTTTTGGATACTAGAGAGATATGAGTACAGGGAATTCAGCAGGTCAGTGTGGATCAGTAAAGTTGGTAGAAACTATACCTTTGATCAACCAAGTTTTCAACTCTCAAGCCTTGTGAGAAAGGTAGAGTCACATGCTGCAGATTCCTGTACCACTCCACTTGGATGAAAGGAAGGGTGGTGTGTTGGCTCATTCATAGCAACAAACTCTACTTCCATGTCTGAAATAGCCTTTGATTTGGAAAAAAAGATTAAAAGAAAATAATAGGTTGTGAAAGGGGTATTCATTTTGTTTGTAGAATCTAGGATTTGTTTGGCACCTTGGTGACCCCAGTGTTCTGATCCTTGAGGCTTACAGCATGCTAAGCCAGGTGAGGGACATTTTAAAAGAGGTCTGCCCTTCACAGAACTCCATGTTGACCTATTGGCACTTTTCAACCAAGGCCAAGAGTAAACAGACCCTGTTACACAGCTTCATTGTACATTAGTATAATTGTTGCCTTCTCATGTCTCTCTTTGCTTAGATTAAGTGGGAGCGTCTCAGTATCCCCCTTGAGGCATTTCGGTAACACCTTTTCCTTAGTGGCTCTGCATGTTTGTGTATGTATCTCTGTGTACTTGTATTTATTGGCTACCTGTGTATTATGTCTTTTGACAAGGGAAAGGATCTACCTAGTGTCTATTGTGTGTTGAATGTATGATATATAGGTCACAATTACTTTTCCCATAGCAAATCCTGTATGTGCAAAGCTGTTACCTTGACATGTTAAAGTTTTTCATGAATGATGTAGTTAAATCCATTTAGCCAAATAGGTGAAAGGAAGAGGAATTTTTCCAGTTCTACAGTGGGTTTTTCAGATCTAGTAGTTTGACTTAAAGCTAAACAAAACCATACACTCATCTGAGAAAGAAAGAGTTTGAGAGGTAAACAGCAAAGAGAGAGACAGAAATCCTTTGCAACCTCAAGGCCTAGGTATTGGTTATAAAATCCTAGATGTGGCTCATCCACGTCCTTCCAGTATATGTATATGTGGGAAGAAGGTGAGTGTGCCTGGTCTGTTGCTCATAGATATGGGGAGGATATCGTGGGAGCAACCAAAATTCTGATTTGCTACTTTGTCTCTCAAGAAGGCCCCAAATACTCCACTTACTTTTGAAAACAGTGGTCACCAATTGAGCTAAGGGGCCAGAAGGTCAGAATGCTGCCATGCAGATCTGGGAAGAGAACTTGGAATCAGCCTTCCTTGCCATTGATCTCATCCTTTCCCTATAAGCTACTCTTTTTTCCTCCCTATTTCTATAATGCTTTGATAGCTACACTTACATGAATTTAACACCTGAATGAATGGAAAGACCCATTTTGTGTGTGTGTCCAAATAAGGTAGTGATATCATGTTATTCCAGACCCTGTTGATTCATGATTCATCAAGACTAAGTTGCTTCTATTCAACCACTGAAAGATACTGAAAAGCAGGTAAGTGGATTAATCTTCTTTGATTTTAACCTCTACCATTCTACCCTCAGGTATGACTTTGATATCTTCCAGCACCAAGTACTGATGGCTAATAGAGGCCTAAAATGGACACATATGACACCAGAAATGTGGTTCCATTTATTTTCTGAAACTTCAGCTTATTAGACTGAGGAATCCACAGGGCTGCCTCAGGTAGCTAGGTCACATATGGACAGAAGCAGGCTGAAATTACTCTTCTAGATGAAAAGCCATTTTGGTCTAATATGCACAGGAAAGAAAAGTGTGTTCCTAGATTTGCTATTTATTTTTCCCTCTGTCTTTTTGTACTTCCTCAGCCTTTCTCTAATCAGTATGGCTCTAACCCCACTCCAATCACCTCTAAGAGGCCCCTTGAAATTAGCTTCTCCTTGCTCCATGTCATTCACCTGTGACACTGAAGTGATGCATGTCCTGTGGTGAAAAGTAGATCTACCATGGCAGGCCAGGGGAGAATTCTAGGGCAAGCAGCTGTTTTCATATCCACCAGGTAGAGAGAGTGCTCCAGTAGCTGGGACAGCCTGAGGTGGGAGAAGAAACAGTGAATGATGTAGCAGAGAACTTTTGCCTGGGCTTGTTGCTGAAGTGACCAACAGAGGGAAACAGCTATGTGTTTGTGGTTCTGAGGAAGTAAAAATCTAGACTGGTGTGTCTTCATTCAGGACACAAGTTTATGTTTAAAGACAATAGGCATCAAGGCTGTTAACACCTTATGATTCTATAGCCTCTCACTTCTAAAGGACTCAGAGGACTCCTATGTGTTATTCCACTTGGCCTCACAAACATCCCAGTAGACTAGAGAGGGTTACATATTAATGATCACCTAGGGCAAGCTGCTTCCCCTCCTTGGGCCTTGGAGTTTTCGACTGTGAAATGAGGCCTTGGTCTAGAGAAGATCTTTAATATCATTTCCCGCAATAACAGTTTCCATGATGGTAACATTTTCCAGATGAAATTGAGTCTCAGACTTTAAAATGAATTGCCCAAAATCACACAGTAAATCGGGCTGAGTGATGATTACAGGCCAGACCCTAATCTCAATCCCTGACCCTTTCCTTTAGATTGCCCTATCAGTGGTATCTTTGAAAGATGAGGTAAGGGGAATTCTTATTTACAAACACGTGATGCATGTGTTTATCTATTCCATTTAACATTCTCCCCTGCCTAACCATCTTCCCAAACTACCCCCTTTGCTTGTCAGCAAGTCCTTCAACCTTCCCTTTGATGTTCAGGGTCCATATCTTATTTGACTGCAGCTGCTTTCATGGCATATTGTGTGGGTGGATGCAAGGTCATTGGTATCCTTAGAAAGCACTTGAGTTACATCAGCCAAGAGAGGTTGTGGCTCCTAGGAGTATCAGGGTTTCAGGAGTGGTGGGGGTAAGAGCCATTCATAAATATCATATTATGAGGTGCCCTCAAAAAGCAAAGAATATTTATAAATTAGGAGTGAGAAAAAGGGGCTGAAAAAATGGGTCCTGGGGAGAATAAGGACACAGTGATTGATAAAAGCAAAAGTATTTAATGATCAATCAGTATGCTGCAAAGAGGCCAAAATAAAAATTTTTTCACAGTTGGGTGATAAATATTGCATATCTGACTATGATAGGGATTTTACTTGAGGGAGGGCAGTAGGGGAAAAATGAAAATCTTTATCCTCAGCAGGTTGAGTTTTCATCCTAGGACATTTAGCTTAATAAGCATGAGCTGAGAACTGTGAGGTAATAAATGCAGATAACCATATTTCTCATATGATTCCTGGAACCCAGTAGGAATTTGGCTCAAGAAGAGTTGGCAGAAGGTGATTTGTGGTTTTGTAATAGTCACCTTAGAAGCTAAGATGGAAAATTTATCCCTGAAAAGCTAGGCTATTGGAGGATACCCACTGGAACTTTCTGTTCAGAGAAAGTCTATGAAATGGAGGGGTTTTAAATGCAGATGGTAGTGGGGTGCTGGTATAACCAGGAGCAGCCATCTTGTAATAAGTCCATTTGTTAAATTTTTGAGTTGTGGCCCAGAAAAGACATTTGTTAGTTACTTTTGGGCAAAAAGTCCCAAGGCTCCCTTTTTAATCTTATCCCAGTGAATTCCCCCTTTCCTTTTTATCTCTTGTTATTCTTTTCTATTTCTATTTCCATAGTTTGGAAAGTAAACGCATTTTTTAAACTTTATTTTTATTGTATAGTATAGCACATATACAAAGCAAAGAACTAAAAAAAGCAATAGTTTTCAGAGCACTCTTCAAAAAGTGGTTATAGGACACATCCCAGTGTTTGTCATGGGCTACCATATGTTCCTCTCGTATTTTTCCTTCTAGCTGCTCCAGAATATAGGAGGCTTTTTTTTTATCATCATAATTGACTTTTTTCCTTCTTTTTTGTGAAAAATAACATACATACAAAAAAGCTATAAATTTCACAGCACAGCATCACAATTAGTTGTAGAACATATTTCAGACTTTGACATGGGTTACAATTTCACAATTTCAGGGTTTCACTTCTAGCTGCTCTAAAATACCAGAGACTAAAAGAGATATCAATTTAATGATTCAGCATTCACATTCATTTGTTAAATCCTATCTTCTGAGTACAATTTCACCATGACCATTGATATTTCCATACCACTCTTTACAGTTGTTTGGGCTATGGCAACTCTAAACTTTTTATATTGGAAGGGTCTAATATGGGGTAAGGATATGGAACTATCTGATGTTCTGGAGAGGCTGGGCTGGGTTTCAGGACTTATCTGGACCAGGGACCCATCTGGAGGTTGTAGGTTTCTGGAAAGTTACTCTAGTGCCTGGAACCCTTGTGACATCTTATATATTGCCCTAGATGTTCTTTAGGATTGCCTGGAATGGTCCTGGTTGGGGGTTGGAAGGTTATGATAGGTAGTAAGGTCTAACTGAAGCTTGCATAAGAGCAACCTCCATATTCGCCTCTTGACTCTATTTGATCACTCTCTGCCACTGATACTTTATTAATTACACTTCTTTCCCCCCATTTGGTCAGTGTATTAGTTAGGGTTCTATAGAGAAACAGAATCAACGGGAACACTTGCAAATATAAAATGTATAAAAGTGTCTCACGTGACTGCAGGAATGCAGAGTCCAAAATCCGCAGGGCAGGCTGTGAAGCCGATGATTCTGATTGAGGGTCTGGATGAACTCCACAGGAGAGGCTTGCCGGCTGAAGCGGGAAGAGAGCCTGTCTCTTCTGAAGCCTCCTTAAAAGGATTCCAGTGATTAGATTGAGCATCACGCACTGCAGAAGACACAAATGGAATCAGCTGTGGATACAGCTGACATAATCCTGTTCTAATTCTATGAAATGTCCTCCTTGCAACAGACAGGCCAGCACTTGTCTAACCAGACAAACAGGTACCACCATTTGGCCAAGTTGACACATGAAGCTGACCATGACAGTCCACCCTTTGTCAACTTGGCAGCTATATATATCACCTTAAACCATACCTAATTTCTAAATGAAAAACATTAAAACACACAATTTTTCTTTCACCTAACAATACTCAACTGTCCTGCATATAACTGGAAACACAGTAACTCTCTCCAGAATAGGGTGCAAGTCCTTGGGTAATATTCATTCTTAAACTTGATATCTTACAACTTAAATAGTATAACAGGAACAAAATAGCATCACAGTCCTCGTTTCTGTAACTGATCACGTGGTCGTAGTTCATATTTATCGCTACCTTCTTCCACTACCCATTCCATGTTCCCTTTACCCTGAGCAAGCACTTCAGCTGGCTGTGGTTCTTTGCCTGGTGGGGTGACCCAAACCCTCATTCCTGAAGTTTCAGACTCATTGGTAATCCCGCCTGGATTGTGTTGTTGCAGTTTTCCATTGATTTTAATCACAGAGCACGGTAGTACTAAAAGATGCCCTAGGGGATCTCCTATATTCCAAGAAAACTATTCTTTACCTCCATTG
Source organism: Myrmecophaga tridactyla (assembly GCA_004026745.1). Taxonomy (NCBI): domain Eukaryota; kingdom Metazoa; phylum Chordata; class Mammalia; order Pilosa; family Myrmecophagidae; genus Myrmecophaga; species Myrmecophaga tridactyla. The sequence continues at coordinate 31,730 of PVIY010012895.1, forward strand.
TATAGTTGCAGTCCTATTTCCCCCTGATAGTCGGGGTCAATCACCGAGACAATAATGCAATCCCCTTCTTTGCTTTTTGATCCAGGGATATGAGTAGCCCAAAGTGACCAGGTGGCAGTCTTAGATTCCAGTTCAATGGAATCATTGTTGTTTCTCCTGGTGGAAGCACTTCCCATTTTGGAACTAAAGCCTGTAGACCAGCAGAGCTCAGGGTCACAGGGACAGGAAGCAAAAATTTTCCTGGTGGATCACTAGGGGTAATAGTGAGTGGTGCCACTCCCATTTCCAGCCCTTGGTTCCTGGACCCATGGATCCTGGCTATGGGAGAAACAGCACCATACAGCGGACACTGATGCAGAGCATATACAGCTCCCTGGACAACATTACTCCAGCCTTTCAAGGTATTGCCACCTAGTTGGCACTGTAATTGAGTTTTCAAAAGGCCATTCCACCGTTCTATCAATCCAGCTGCTTCTGGATGATGGGGAACATGGTAAAACCAGAGAATTCCATGAGCATGTGCCCATTCCCACACTTCATTTGCTGTGAAGTGTGTTCCTTGATCAGAAGCAATGCTATGTGGAATACCATGATGATGGATAAGGCATTCTGTAAGCCCACGGATGGTGGTTTTGGCAGAAGCATTGCGTGCAGGGAAAGCAAACCCATATCCAGAGTATGTGTCCATTCCAGTTAGAACAAATAGCTGCCCCTTCCATGAAGGGAGTGGTCCAATGTAATCAACCTGCCACCATGTAGCTGACTGATCACCTCGGGGAATGGCACTATATCAGGGGCTGAGTGTGGGTCTCTGCTGCAAGCTGAATTGGTACTCAACAGTGGCTGTAGCCAAGTCACCCTTGGTGAGTGGAAGTCCTTGTTGCTGAACCTATGCATAGCCTCCATCCCTACCACCATGACCACTTTGTTCATGAGCCCATTGGGCAATGACAGGAGTTGCTGGGTAAAGAGGATGACTGGTATCCAAAGAACAGGTCATCTTATCCACTTGATCATTAAAACCTTCCTCTACTGAAGTCACCCTCTTGTGTACATTCACATGGGACGCAAATATGTTCATGTTTTTAGCCCATGCAGAAAGGTCTATCTGCATACTTATTCCACAGATCTCTTTGTCACCAGTTTTCCAAGTATGGTCTTTCCAAGTCCCTGACCATCCAGCCAAACCATTAGCAACAGCCCATAAGTCAGTATACAAACGCACCTCTGGCCAGTTTTCCTTCCAAGCAAAATGAACAACCCAGTGCACTGCTCGAAGTTCTGCCCACTGGGAGGATTTCCCCTCACCACTGTCCTTCAAGGACACCCCAGAAAGGGGTTGTAGTGCTGTAGCTGCCCACTTTCGGGTGGTAGCTGCATATTGTGCCGAACCATCTGTAAACCAGGCCCAAGTTTTCTCTTCCTCAGTCAATTCACTGTAAGGAACTCCTCAAGAGGACATAGCTCTGGTCTGGGAAAGAGAAGATAATGTGGCAGGAGTGGAGACCATGGGCATTTGGGCCACTTCTTCATGTTACTTACTTGTGCCTTTAGGACCTGCTCTGGCCCCTTCTCGTATATACCATTTCCACTTTACAATAGAGTGCTGCTGTGCACACCCAACTTTATGGCTTGGTGGGTCACACAACACCCAGCTCATGATAGGCAACTCAGGTCTTTTGGTAACTTGGTGGCCTATGGTTAAGCATTCAGTCTCTACTAAGGCCCAGTAGCAGGCTGAAAGCTGTTTCTCAAAAGGAGAGTAGTTATCTGCAGTAGATGATAAGGCTTTGCTCCAAAATCCTAAGGGTCTGCATTGTGGTTCTCCTATAGGGGCCTGCCAAAGGCTCAAACAGCATCTTTATTTGCCACTGACACTTCCAGCACCATTGGAGCTGCTGTATCATAAGGCCCAAGTGGCAGAGCAGCTTGTATAGCAGCCTGGACCTGTCGCAGAGCCTCCTCTTGTTCAGGTCTCCACTCAAAATTAGCAGCTTTTCTGGCCACTCGATAAATGGGCTGGAGTAGCACACCCAAATGAGGAATATGTTGTCACCTGAATCCAAAGAGACCAATTAGGCATTGTGTCTCTTTTTTGGTCATAGGAAGGGCCAGATGCAGAAACTTATCCCTCACCTTAGAAAGGATATATCGACATGCTCCACACCACTGGGCACCTAGAAATTTCACTGAGGTGGAAGGCCACTGTATTTTTATTGGGTTTATCTCCCATCCTCTGACATGCAAATGCCTTACCAGTAAGTCTAGAGTAGTTGCTACTTCTTGCTCACTAGGTCCAATCAACATGATATCATCAATATAATGGACCAGTGTGATGTCTTGTGGGAGGGAAAAGCCATCAAGAACCCTGCGGACAAGATTATGACATAGGGCTGGAGAGTTGATATACCCCTGAGGTAGGACAGTGAAAGTATATTGCTGACCTTGCCAGCTGAAAGCAAACTGTTTCTGGTGGTCCTTATTAATAGCTAGTGAGAAAAAGCATTTGCCTGATCAATAGCTGCATACCAGGTACCAGGGGATGTATTGATTTGCTCAAGCAGTGACACCACATCTGGAACAATAGCTGCAGTTGGAGTTACCACCTGGTTGAGTTTACGATAATCCACTGTCATCCTCCAAGACCCATCTGTTTTCTGCACAGACCAAATAGGAGAGTTGAATGGGGATGTGGTGGGAATCACCATGCCTGCATGCTTCAAGTCCTTAAGAGTGACAGTAATCTCTGCACTCCCTCCAGGAATCTGATATTACTTTTGATTTACTATTTTGCTAGGTAGGTTGAGTTCTAGTGGCTTCCACCTGGCCTTTCCCACCATCATAGCCCTCACTGCACGAGTTAGAGAGCCAATGTGAGGATTCTGCCAGTTGCTCATTATGTCTATACCAATTATACATTCTGGAACTGGGAAAATAAGTACAGAATGGGTGCGAGGGCTCACTGGACCCAGTGTGAGACGGACTTGAACTAAAACTCCATTGATCACCTGACCTCCATAAGCCCCCACTCTAAGTGGTGGACCAGAGTGATGTTTTGGGTCCCCTGGAATTAATGTCACTTCTGAACAGTGTCTAATAATCCCCAAAAATATCTGATCATTTCTTTTTCCCCAATGCACAGTTACCCTTGTAAAAAGCCTCCTTGGGGAAGGCTTGGAGGAAGAGTGACAGTGTAAATTTGTGGCAGTGTAACAGGGTTCTCCCCCAAAGGGACCTGGCCTCCCCTTCATTCAAGGGGCTCTGGGTCTTTAAACTGTCTCAAGTCTGGAAATTGATTAAGGGGCTGTCACTGTGTGTTTTTGTAATTCAGGTTAGACTTCTGTTCACTTGCCCTAGAAGTCTTTTGTTTATACAGCCTGAACAAGAATTTAGTAGACTCGCCCTTCTATTGTATTTCTAGGCACCCCATGATTTACTAGCCAATGCCACAAATCTCTGCGAGTCATATAATTTTGACGCCTGCTTTGAGTTTGCTGCCTATTATAGTAGCCATGTCTACCATGTCTTTGGCAATTAAGCTTCTGCCAGCTCGGGATCCGGCCATCTCCATTGTGTTTAAGGTTTCCAGCTCAGTGACAGCAGTTCCTACAGTAATATCTGGCCTACACAGAAGTGCAACTACAGAGCTCTTCAGGGATGATGGTGTTAGTCTCACAAATTTATTTCTCACTGTTCTGGTAAAAGGTGTTCTGGACATTCCTGGGATGTAAGAGCAGACTTTGCATGATAAATCCACTCAAACATTTCAATCTCTCTAAGCATCTGAATCCCCTCATCTACATTACACCAGGGCAGTTCTGGCATTTCAACCTCAGGTAATGTTGGCCACCTTTTGATCCATGTCTCAACCAACCATCCAAACAAACTGTTAATACCTTTTCTAACCCCTCGAGGTATAACATTGAATGCATAATCTCTGCTTTGTTGGCCCATATCAATAAATTCAGCCTGATCCAACCTTATATTCCTCCCACCATTATCCCACACCTTTAAAATCTATTGCCACACATATTCCCCTGATTTCTGTCTATATAAATTGGAAAAGTCACACAGTTCTTTTGGAGTATAACTACCTCCTCATGTGTGATCCTTTGTACCTCACCTTTAGGGGTCTGTTGGGACTTTAGTTATAGGTCTGGAAGAAATGAGGGTTGGTGTGGGTGGGTCATGAAAAGAATTAGAAATATCTTCCATGCCATTTGCTTCAGGGCCTTCATTTGTAGTTTCATCTGGTGAAACAGGATTAATCACTCTAGGGCTAATCCCTTCAGGAGAAGGTTTGGTGGCCAACTCCTCAAGGAAGGTTGGAGGTGGGGCCAGCTATGTCCTCAGAGCAAACTATTACAGGGTTATGTAGAGAAGGCTCAGCATGACCTAGGATTTCAACCTCACCCCCAACATCATTATCAATCCATGTGTTGCCATCCTGTTTTTCAGCATCCCACTGTTTTCCAATCTATGCCCTCACTTTAACGGCAGACACCATGCAAGACTGAGATTTCAGTTTACGTTGTAAAGTTGCTACTCTAACAATAAGATTCTGAGTCTGATTTTCAGAGATATCAAGTCTACGGCTACAGGAAATAAGATTTCCCTTCAAGATACTCATAAAAACAACTACATGTGCCAGATGGTGCTTAAGCTTCTTGTTTGAAACCTTAAGCCTATCCCTTTCACTCCTTAATGTAGCCAGTGTATCTAACAACAACCAGCCAACATCTCTATACCTCTTATTTCCACAAAACTCTGTAAAGGTGTCAGAAACATTATCCCATAGAGACTGGCTTCGTACAAGCGAAGCATTAGGAGAATCGAATGGTGATATTTTGACTATCTCTTTTGCCAACTCACTCCATGGATTGGGAGAGTCATTCTGATTATGGGCATCAGAGTTCTTAGTGCCTTTAAGTCCGGTCAGAGTAGAAAACTATTCATAAAAACCCATTTTTAAGATTCTGTTTCTTCAGAACCACTCCTGGCGCCAAGATGTATTAGTTAGGGTTCTCTAGAGAAACAGAATCAACAGGGAACATTCGCAAATATAAAATTTATAAAAGTGTCTCATGTGACCATGGGAACGGAGTCTCCAAAATCCACAGGGCAAGCTGTGAAGCCGACGATTCCTATGGAGGGTCTGGATGAACTCCACAGGAGAGGCTCACCGGCCGAAGCTAGAAGAGAGCCTGTCTCTACTGAATCCTCCTTAAAAGGCTTCCAGTGATTAGATTGAGCATCACTCATTGCAGAAGACACTCCCTTTGGCTGATTACAAATGGAATCAGCTGTGGATGCAGCTGATGTGATCATAATCTAATTCTATGAAATGTCCTCATTGCAACAGACAGGCCAGCACTTGTCCAACCAGACAAACAGGTACCACCACTTGGCCAAGTTGACACATGAAGTTGACCATGACAGTCAGGATGGAATTGTTGATCTTATGGTGCCAGGTCGGGATTCATCCCTGGGAGTCCTCTGCCAGGTTGCCAGGGAGACTTTCACCCCTGGACGTCATGTCCCATGTAAGGAGGAGGGCAATGATTTCACTTGCAAAGCTGGGCCTAGAGAGACTGAGGCCGCATCTGAGCAACAACAGAAGTCCTCCAGAAGTAACTCTTAGGTATACCTAAGACATACCTGTAGGTAGTCTAAACTTCTATGCTAACTACATAAGTTTCACAAGAATAAGCCTCATGATCAAGGGCCTGGCCTATTGATTTGGGCATCCCTAAAGTTTGACACAGGGAATTCCTTGATGGTAAGGTTTAATAGTTCCATATTCTCTCTCCCCTCCCTCAGGGGACTTTGCCAATACTTTTTGATTATCTGCTTAATATACTCTAGGATGTTTCCAGGCATTACAATAACCTATATGGGATTAAAAGACCTCTTTCTTATTCTGTGCTTCCTATGTTTCAGTTGTTGAAATGAGCTATGCAGATAGGTTGAATTAGATTATACACTACAGAAAATTTCAGTTCCAGTCAAATAAGCCTTTCTTCCATTGATCTCAAAGAGCATGTGTGGTTCTAAAATATAGACACTGTCTTCCTTACCCCTGTGTTCTGAATTATTTTAACCCCTTCCTGTTTAGCTTTGTTCTTATCTCTAAATATCAGGTTATATATATAAAAGAGCCTCTCAAAATCTGGAAATAATGATTACCACTCTGGACTTAATGTATCTGCTCTAAAAGCTTACAAATCTAAGCCCCTGTTTCCTTCTAAGCATTTTCTAAAGGTGGCCATACCATTCTTGTTCTTTTGTTTCTGGCTTATTTTGTCTCACCAAATGTCCCACATGTTCACTCACATCGTTGCATACTTCACGACATTGTTCCTTTTTTTGTAGCAGCACGACCTTCGTTCATAAGTATACACCATCGTTCAGCAATCTACTTCTCCTTCAGTGCATCCTTCAGCCACCTGCTTTCATCGGGAATCATGTAGAGTGTCCAAAGTCGGCATCTATCAATTTCTGAATTTTACATAATTTCATTGTTCCCAAGAGACGGAAAACCAATAAACACATGCTCACCAAATAGGAAATCTAAACTTCCTCTTAACTCTTGCCCCTCACCCCATTATTTACCTCTGCTGTTGCTGTGATAGTGATGATGGTTTCCTTTTGAACATAGCTCATTGCATGCAATAGCAGTTCCCCCTGTACCCTGGACTTAAACACTCTGTATACAAGAATCATATCTTTGAAGCAATTCTTACGAGAATTCGTCATATTTCTAGTGCAGATCAGTGGGACACTTAGGTCTATACAACCACTTTCAATCTTGTTCATCTTCAATATGGTAATATAACTTCTAGACCCACTAGAGAATCACCTTCGCTTGTATCTATTCCCTTACATTGGAGTTCAACCTCATTAGCTAATGGTCCACCCATCTCTAGCTTCTATGTATCTCTAAGCCCCCTATGTTCTGTATGATAAGCCTCTGGGCTTTATGCTAGGCATAAAAGTGGAATCATACAGTATCTGTCCTTTTGTGTCTGGCTAATTTCGCTCAGCATTATGTCCTCAAGGCTCTTCCATCTTGTCCTGTACTTCAGGAAGTCATTTCATCTTACTGCTGCATAATATTCCATTGTATGTATACACAGCATTTTGTTGATCCACTTGTCTTTTGATAGGCATTTGATTTGTTTCCATCTTTTGGCGATTGTGAATAATGCTGCTACGAACATCGGTGTGCAAATGTCTGTTTGTGTCATTGCTTTCAGCTCTTCTGGGTATATACCAAGTAGTGCTATTGCTGGGTCATAGGGCAACTCGATATTTAGTTTCCTAAGCAACCGTCAAACAGTCTTCCATAGTGGCTGCACCATTGTACATTCCCACCAGCAGCGCACAAGTGTCCCAGTTTTGCTTTTATTTTTAATGCTTTTATTTTGGGTAATTAAAAATATTGAAAAGCACTGAGAATCTATAATATAGCAAACACACCTTGATTTTTACCTAGAATTGACAAATGTTAACATTTTTAAACATAAAATTTGCTTTAGACTTTTTTCAGTGGGAGACAAAATCCTTACAGACAAGTTAAATTTTGTTCCCTATTCCCAGTCCCATTTCTCTCAGTCTTTTCTCAGAAACAAATACTAAGTTAATTTTGATTTGTATTCTTTCATTTATAATACTCTTCCACATATATACACACAAACACATAATATAATAAATTATTCTGTGTGTATTTTGAAGTTACACAAGTAATATCCTAATGTATGTATCCTCCTACAACTAGTATTTTTTCACTCATTGTATTTAGGGGGTTATTCCATCTTCCTTTTTATGTTCCCCTTTGTCACTCTAGCTATGGCCTAGAGCTGTGGTTATGTACATTATTTCTTTATAATATTTTCATGATAAAAATAATATATGAGCACATCACAGGAAAATTACAAAATTCAACCAATTGATGTCTCCTAGGACCAGAGAGTCTGTGTCCTACTGTAGACCTCAACTTGCAAAGGCTCTAGGCAGTTCAGCCAGCCCAATGTTTCTAGTTATAAAACAATGAAGAGCATAATTAGAAGGGTCTCTAGGGATACCTCTTTTACAGGCCCCTACCCAAATTTATGAGGGATTAAATGGAGGCCCAGAGAAGGAAGATGACTTACCAAGAGCATAAATCCATTTAATATCGCATTTGAGACTCCTGGCTCTGTATATTATACTTGAAGCCTTTCCATCAGAGAAAAAGAAAAAGAGAAACCTAAAACTGTAGGTTTATTCATATTTCAAAATGTTTATATTTAATTATAAAAATAATCCATTTTAATCAAGAAAGCATGGAAAATGCAGAAGTATAGAAAATGAAATTAGGGACTCCCCATTTTAATGCTTTGGTTTTCTTTTTAAAGTACATGTTTATGTTTCTGTGATTATAATTTATCTTACCTCTTTTCCACTTAACATTATAATGTCTTAAGCACATTTACAAAAGGCAGATCTATACATTGAAATATTGCCAGTGAAGTAATTTAAGGAACATTTTTGCTATTTAGCCATTAAAATGGTATAGGCAGGAGCTTTGGTAGAGAAGGAAACGAAGATCATAGTATCCCAACAAGTTTGTTTTTATTTTGGCCAGATCTTATTCTTCTTTTAAAAAATAAAAGTAAAAGCAAAAACAAAACCCAGATTGTCATTTCCAGGATTCCTGCTTCTGAAGGAAAATATTTCTAGTGGATCATTAGGGGGGGATAGTGAGTAGTGCCACTCTCATTTCCACCCCTTGATTTCTCGACCCACAAATCTTGACTATGGGAGAAACAGCACCGTACAGTGGATGCTGATTCAGAGCATATATAGTCTTCTAGAGAACATTGCCCCTGCCCTTTAAGTCTTCAAAAGGTCACTGGACCATACTATCAACCCAGCTGCCTCTGAATTATGGGGAACATGGTAAGACCAGAGAATTCCTTGAACATGTGCCCATTCTCACACTTCATTTGCTGTGAAGTAGGTTCCTTGGTCAGAAGCAATGCTGGGTGGAATATCATGACAGTGGATAAGGCATTTTCTGAGTCCACTGATGGTAGTTTTGGCAGAAGCATTGTGTGCAGGGAATGCAAACCCATATCCAGAGTATGTGTCTATTCCAGTTAGAACAAATTGCTGCTCCTACCATGATGGACATGGTCCATTATAATTAACTTCCCACCAGGTAGCAGGCTGACCATCCCAGAGACTGGTTCCATATTGGGGACTGAGTGTGGGTCTCTACTGCTGGTGGGTTGGGCACTCAGCAGTGGCCATAGCCAGGTTGGCCTTAGTGAGTGGAATTCCACATTGCTGAGCCTATTTATAATCTCTTTCTCTACCACCATGCCAAATTTGTTGCCAATTTTCCAATCATACTCCTTCCAAGTCTCTGACCATCCAGCCAAACCATTAGCAACAGCCCATGATTCAGTATATAAACACACCTCTGGATAGTTCTCCTTGCAAGCAAATGAACAACTATTTGCTCTGTTGGAAATTCTGCCCACTAGAAGGATGTTTCCTCATCACTGTCCTTCAGGGACATCCTAGAATGGGCTGTAGTGCTACAGGTGTCCACTTTTGAGTGGTACCTGCATATTGGGCAGAACCATCTATAAACCAGGCCTGAGTTTTCTCTTTCTCAGTCTACTGACTATAAGGAACTCCCCAACAGGCTGGGAAAGAGAAGGTAATGTAGTAGGAGTGGGGGCCATGGGCATTTGGGCCACTTCCTCATGTAACTTACTTTGGTCTTCAGGACCTGCTCAAACCCTACTTGGTGGCCCATGGTTAAGTGTTTAGTCTCTACTAAGGCCCAGTAGCAGGCCAAAAGCTGTTTCTCAAAAGGAGAGTAGTTCTCTGCAGAGGATGGTAAGTCTTTACTCCAAAAAGCCAAGGACCTTCATTTGATTCTTTAACAAGGGCCTGCCAGAGACTCCAGACAACATCTCTATTTGCCATTGACACTTCCAGTACCATTGCGTCCTGCTGGATCATATAACCCAAGTGACAGAGCAGCTTGCATAGCAGCCTGGACCTGTTGCAGAGCCTCCTCTTGTTCCAGTCCCCACTCAAAACTAGAAGATTTTTTTTTGGTCACCTGGTAAATGGGCCAGAATAGCACATCCAAATGTGTGGGAACTGCTGTAATGGGCCAGAGTAGCACATCTAAATGAGGACTTTGTTGTCTCCAGAATCGAGAGATGCCAACTAGGCATTGTGCCTCTTTTTTGGTCACAGGAGGGTCCCGATGCAATAGCTCATCCTTCACCTTAGAAGGGCTCGACATGCCCCCACACCGTTGGCCACCTCGAAATTTCACTGAAGTGGAAGGCCCCTGTATTTTTGTTGGATTTATCTCCAAATCCTGATGCACAGATGCCTTACCAATAAGCATAGAGTAGTTGCTACTTCTTGCCCACTAGGTCCAATCAACATGATATTGTCAGTATAATGGATCAGTGTAATGTCTTGTGGAAGGGAGAAACAGTCAAGGACAAGATTATGGCACAGGGCTGGAGAGTTGATATAACCCTGAGGTAAGAGAGTGAAGGTATACTGCTGGCCTTGCCAGCTGAATGCAAAGTGTTTCTGGTGGTCCTTACTGACAGCTATTGAGAAAAAAACCAATTTGCCAGATCAATAGCCACATACAGGGTACAAGGGGGATGTGTTAATTTGCTCAAGCAATAATACCACGTCTGGAACAGCAGTTGCAATTGGAGTCACCACCTGGTTGAGTTTATGATAATCCACTGTCATCCTCCAAGACCCATCTGTTTTCTGCACTGGTCAAATAGGACAGTAGTGGGAATCACCATTCCTGCATCCTTCAAGTACCTAAGAGTGGTATATCCCTTCAGGAATCCTGTATTTCTTCTGATTTATCATTTCAGAAGGTAGGGGCACTTGTAGTTGCTTCCACTTGGCCTTTCCTACCACAGTAGCCTTCACTCCATGAGTCAGGGAATCAATATGTGCATTCTACCAGTTGGTGATTTTGTCAATTTCAATTAGCCATTCCATAACTGGGGAAATATCCACAGATGGATCTGGGGACCCACTGGACCACTGTGAGATAAACTTGATCTAAAACTCCATTGATCACCTGACCTCCATAAGTTCCTATTCTGACTGGTGGACCAGAGTGATGTCTTTGGCCTCCTGGAATTAGTGTCACTTCTGAGCCAGTGTCTTTATAATCCCTGAAATATCTGATCATTTCCTTTTCTCCAATGCACAGTTATCCTGGTAAAAGGCTATCGCTCTCTTTGGGGAAGGCTCAGAGGAAGATTAACAGTGTAAATTTTTGGCAGTATAGAAGGGTTCTTCCCCAAGAGTACCCAGCCTTCCCCTCTATCAGGGGCTCTGGGCTTTTAAACTGTCTCAAGTCTGGGAAGTGATTAAGGGGCCATGACTCTGTGTTTTTAAATTCAAGTTAGATTTCTGTTCACTTGACCTAGAATTCTGTTTATACAGCTCAACCAAGAATTTAGTAGACTACCTATCTATTGTACTTCTAGGAACCCCATCATCTACTAGCCAGCACCACAAGTCTCTGCAAGTCACATAATTTTGACCACTGCTTTGAGTCTGAGTCCATTATGGTAGCCATGCCCACCTTGTCTATGGCGATTAACTGTTGCCACATGGCTTCTGTCAACTCAGGATCTGCTCATCGCCATTGTGTTTAAGGATTCCAGCTGAGTGACAGCAGTTTCCACAGTAATATCTGCCCTACAGATAAGGGCGACTATAGAGCTCTTCAGAAATGATGAGCTCACCATTTTATTCTTCAAAGTCCTGGTAAGAGTTGTATCCTCTGAACTTTACTGGGGTGTGTGAGCAGGTCTTCCATGATAAATCCACTGTAACATTCTAATCTCTCTAAGCCTTTGGATTCCCTCATCTGCATTATACCAGGCAGCTCTGGCATTTTGACCTCAGTTAATGTCAGCCACCTCTTGATGCATGTTTCAGCCAACCACCCAAGGAAGCTGTTAGTGCCCTCTCTGTCCCCTCCAGCTCCAACATTGAATGCAGAATCCTTGCTTAGTGGTCTCATATTAATAAATTCAGCTTGATCCACCTTTATATTCCTTCCACCATTATCCCATACCCTTAGTATCCATTCCTACACATAGTGCCCTGATTTCTGTCTATATAAATTAGAAAACTCATGCAGTTCTTTTGGAGTATAGCATACCTCCTCCGGTGTCATACTTTGTACCTCACTTTTTGGGGGCTATCGGGGCTTTAGTCTAGTTATAGGTCTTGAAGAAATGAGGGGTGGTGGGGGTGGGTCAGGAAAAGAATTAGAAGTGTCTTTCAAGCCAATTACCTCAGGGCATTCCATTGCAGTTTCTTCTGTTGAAACTGGATTAGTCACTCCAAACAGAGGCATGAGGGCTGTTTTCCCAGGAGAGGTGGCTACAGGTTTAGCAGGCACTGAAGGGTTAACCTCTTTAGGTGGAGGTTGGATGACAGACTCCTAAGGGTGGACCAGAGGCTGGGAAGCTGTTTCCCAGGCTGAAGATTAGGTGGCTGTTTCCTCAGGACAGGCTAGAGATTAGGCAGCTGTTTTCTCAAGACAGACCATTACTGGTCTATCTAGCAAAGACTCAGAAGAATCCACGGTTTCCATGTTTCCACTGTCATCATCATCAACCCATATGTACCCATCCGAAGTTTCAGGATCCTATCCTTTCCCAATCAATAAAACCTTTACTTTAGCAGCAGACACATTGCAAGGTAGAAATTTTAGTTTATGTTGCAAATCTGCTACTTCCAGAATGTGACATAGTAACTTTTACATCTTTTATACAGCATTTAAGTTGCAAATCTGAAGCCTTCACTTCATCCCTTTCTCTCTTAACAGTATCCAGCATATCTGAGAACAACCAGCCAACATCATTATATCTCTTAACTCTGCAAAACTCCATTAACATGTCAAAAACACTGTCACCCAGAGCTTTACCTCACATAAGCATACAGCTTGCAGAATCAAATGGTGATATTTTTTGTATCTCTGTTGCCAGCTCACTCCATGGACTGTCAGTGCCATCTTGATTATTGGCAATAGAGTCATTAATGCCTTTGAGTCTCATCAGGGTACAAAGCCAATTGCAAAACCCATTTTTAAGATTCTGTTTCTCAAGAACCACTCCCAGTACCAAGCTGTATTAATCAGGTTTCTCTAGAGAAACAGAACCAGCAGGAGATATCTGTAAATATGAGACAAATAAAAGTGTTTTATGCAACTGTGGGGATTCAGGATTCCAAAATCCATAGGGCATGCCATGAGGCTGGCAACTCTAATGAAATTCCTCAATGAACTGTACAGGAGAGGCTGGCTTGCTGAAGAAGAAGTGAAAATTCTCTCTTCTCTCTTAAAATCTTCAACTGATTGGATAAAATCCGTTTGATTGCATACTTTCATTTGCAGAAGACATACTATCAGTTGATCATAGATGTTATCAGCCATAGATGCAATCAACTGACTGATGATTTAATAAACCAGCTATCTGGTTTATCAACCAGTAATGAAATATCCTTGCAGTAATGGTAAGGCAGTGCATGCCTGACCAGACAACTGGGCACCATAATCTGGCCAAGTTGACATCTGAACCTAATCATCACATGGTGCTCTTGTTTCTAGGTCATAGAAGCCAACGCTGGAACAAATAATAGGTGTGTTTACCCCCAGAATCAAGTTTCCACTCAAGGGGGCCTCTTTCCACACCCCTTTCCCCTCCCCACAGAAGTGGAGGTTAGCACAGCTAAGCTAAAGCTACCTTTAGAAAGGATTGGCTTTAGGTGCTGATGTAGGATTTGTCCTTCAAACTTGGCAGACAGCTTCTTTGTGGGATTGCGAGCCTGCCACACCTTTGGGAAATATTAAATAGCACTGATACATCTAAACCCCAAAGAAGTGACTTACATGTTGACCAGCTTGGCTGTGGGAAACCCTGCAATTTTCTGACTGTCAAAACATCCCCCTCTAACAAATCAGGTCTGAATGCATAGATATAGGGGGAGATGGGGGTGAGGGGGAGAGTGCTGCAGAAAGTTTACAGCTATCCTCAGACCCAAGCGGCATGGCAGACCAAGAAGTCCATTATCTTTCTATTTTCAGTGTCTTAAGTGAAGACTGCAATTCTCACTGGGAAGGACAAGAGGGGCAGGTGGAATTGGGAGCCAGGAATTGTTTCAAGTACCTGAGCCACAATCAGGCACTATATCAATGCTTCCCAATCTTTTCATACCCTCTCAAACCCTTTCTTTTATCTTTTCTCATAAGGCCCCAGTGCTTTGAAGAGTTTTTTCTTCTGAAAAGTGCATTAATAAAGTAATAGCTTTTCCATGTTCATGTGTGTATGTGTTCACACACACGCACACACACACACACACACCAGACCTTTTGTTCAGTATGAGATAACCAATGCTGCTGTGCTTGGTTGCTGTAATTCCAAGGGAAAACAAAGAAACTTGGTATTTAGCTAACTGAGGCAGCTGCATGAGAGGTAAGTGCTCTATTTTCCTTAAGACTGAAATATTGAAAAGTGGCTTGAGGATCCTAATAAATACCTTTTTGGTCCATTAAGATGTCCAGGTTGGGAACCAATGATCTAGTTGACACACTCCTCTACACACACACACACACACACACACACACACACACACACATTTTTGAGTCAGCAAGTTAGGCTTTAACCAAATAGAAAGCTAGTCTTTGAACTAGGATTAAAACTTGATGCTCCATTGTGCCTTTTCTGCTTTCATCTCAGTGAGGTCCGTTTGCAAACTTTTACTTGGCTTTCTGTTTGATGCTTGTGGTCTATAACTGACTCATCCATAATCTAATTTCAAAAATGTTCCGAAGAGGAGACTTGGCTATGATTTACCATACATTAACAGCATACAGGATGGTCTGGAACTGCTTTGAGATTTGAGAAAGTCCCTCCATTTCTGCGGAGGACGTTAAAGGAGCTGTCTCATTCTTTATTTGGAGCTCAAAGTCATTCATGGATGCAGTATACTTAATGACTACCTACTAAGTGTAAGGTACTATGACTGGGAGGACAGAAGGGGTAGGAATTATGGTAGGGTAGAAAGTTGGTAAAATAGTCCCTATTTTCAAAGAAAGTCTGTTTTATTAAAGGAGCTAGAGGTGCACAGAGCTATTTGTAAGGAAATCCATAAGATAATGAGTGCCTCTGGGGTTATAAATTGCATATGTAATACTTTGTTCAAGAAGATTCCCCAGAATCAAAAGTTGTGTAAATGGATCTGTTGCTTCCTATGAAATGGAGCTCGAAGGATATTAAGGAATGACGAGAAAGAAAGAAAGAGAGAAAGAGACAGACGGGTTCAAGGGGTCTGAAGCTTAACTTTAACAAACAACAGACAACTTTATTCTTATCCAGATCCTGTTTATATACTGCAGGGTAACAAAAGGCATGCATGCATTTCTTAAGGGAACAGAGAGCTTATCTTTCAGTGCTCTCTTCCTTCATACTTAACATAACCATTTGGGGTAAACATTCTCTTCCTCCCAGACTGCTCTACATAACAATCTCCACAGTTTACTGCCACCACCCTGAGGCCAGCTCCCAACAAATTCTGCAGGTCTTGTTTTAACCCTTGGCTCCACAGGAACCAGGTAAACCAGAAACTGCCCTTTTTCTAATGATTTTTTCATATCTACATAGTTATGTATATACACACTTTATCTAGTAGCATTTCTAAGTACTGCTAGAAGACAAAGTGTTATGAGTTGTGCTTTGTTGATGCTCTGTGCTGCCATTTGAAACAAAAATTTAGAAGCACTAGCATCATAGCTATTTGTAATTTTCCTCATTAAATCTCACACTGACCTTTTGGCCACAAGCGTCTTCTACCTCCTACGAACAACCTAGGAGATGATCTAAATCATCTTTTTCTGATACATTAATCACCTTTTCTAGGTTACTTTGCCTGAATATATCTATGTACAGGTAATTATCTCCAAAAGCAGTCCATGCCAGAAAACTCAGTCTTAAATTGAGCTGAAATCTGTTTTCTTATAGCTTTCCATGTTTTGTAGTAAAGTTTTTATTTTAAAGCAGTTTTAAATATACATAATTATTGTGAAGATAACCCAAATAGTCGGATCAACCCTATACCCAATTTCCCCTATGATCAGTATCCTCCCTTAGTATAGTACATTTGTTACAATCAATGGCCCAATATTGATACCTTATTTTAAACTAAAGTCCATATTTTATTCATATGTATTCAGCTTTTTCTACAATATCCTTTTTCTATTCCAAGATACCACATTACATTATGTTGTCATGTCTCCTTAGGCTTCTCTTGGGATGGTTTTGCAAACTTTCCTTGTTTTGATGACCTTGATAGTTTTAAAGATTAATGACCAGATATTTTGTAGAATGTCCCAATTTTATTTTGTAAAATTGATATTTGTCTGATGTTTTTCTCATTATTATACTGGTATAATGTGTTTGGGGAGGAAGACCACAGAGGAAAGCTCCGTTGTCATCACATCACATCAAGGGTCCCCATTATCAACATGATGTATCTGTATTGATATTGACTTTGATGACCTGGTCTGGGTGATGTTATCAGGTTTTTCCTCTGTAAAGTTACCCTTTGCACACTGTATTCTTTGGAAGAAGGACAGCATGTACAGCAGCCCACACTTGTGGAGTGAGGAGTTATGCTCTACTTTAAAGATGGAAAATTGTTAGCTCTTCTGCATGGGAGATTTGTCTATTCTCCCCCTTTTATTTATTCAAATATTTATTCATATCAGTATGGACTCACAGTTATTTATTTTAAACTTTGGTTTATAGTACAATATTACTTATTTTGTTGCTCAAATTGTTCTAGCTTTTGACCATTGGGAGCACTCCTGTGTCCCTTTGATATAATCCCATCATTGTGGGTTAATTTTTTTTTTCTTTTGAGTCTGGTGGGGTTTTTTTAATGCAATTTTATTGAGATGCAGTCACATGCCATATAATCATCCAAACTGTGCAATCAGTGTTCTACAATATCATCATTTAGTTGTGCATTCATCACTAAAATCAATTTTTGGACATTTTCATTCCCCCTCAAAAATAAAAAAGAACACCCCAAGCATTCCATACCCTTTATTTCACCAATTATTTATTTGCTTATTGTCCTTATATTTTTACTCATCCTTCCATACCCTGGATAAAAGAAGCATCAGACAAAGTTTTCATAATCACACAGTCACATTGTAAAAATTATATCTTTATACAATCACCTTCAAGAATCAAGGCTACTGGAACATAGCTCAGCAGTTTCAGGTACCTCCCTCCAGTCACTCCAATACACTGTAAACTAAAAAGGGATAGCTATAAAATGCGTAATAATAACGTCCAGGATAACCTCTTGCCTGTCTTTGAAATCTCTCAACCACTGAAACTTTATTGTGTCTCATTTCTCTCTTCTTCCTTTTGGTCAAGAAGGCTTTCTCAATCTCATGATGCCAGGTCCTGACTCATCCTGGGAGTTCTGTTCCACATTGCCAGGGAGATTTACACCTCTGGGAGTCAAGTCCCATGTAGGGGGAGAGAGGTGAGTTTACCCACAGAGTTATTTTAGAGAGAGGCCATGTCTGGACAACAAAGAGGTTCTTGGGGGTGACTCTTAGGTGTAATTATAAGTAGTCTTAGTTTCACCTTTGCAGGAATGAGTTTCATAAGAGTAAGCCCCAAGAATGAGGTCTCGTCCTATTAAATTGGTAGTACCCAATGCTTGTGAGAGTATCAGGAATTCCCAAGGTAAAGAAGTTTAATGTTTCCACATTTTTCCACAGTCACTCAAGTGGGTTTTGCAATAATTTTTTTATTCTGTGCCCAAATTATTCTGGAATGTATAAGAGCAGCACATTAACCTGTACAAACCAAAAAGATCTCACTCCCTATTCAAATTTCCGTGTAATTATGGTGTTTGTATAAACTGACCATACAGGTTGAATTAGTGTGCTACAGAAAATATCCTGTTGGTTTTCTTTTTTCCTAGTTAAAACTTTCACTGCTGGTTTTTAAAAAGCTTTTTAAATTGTTTAGTATAACATATATACAGAGCAAAGAAATAAAAAAGCAATAGTTTTCAAAGCACTCTTCAAAGAGTGGTTACAGGATAGATCCCAGAGTTTGTCATAGGCTACCATACGACCCTCTCATATTTTTCCTTCTAGCTGCTCCAGAATATAGGAGGCTAGCGGGCTTAAATACATTTTTATCATCATAAACGACTTTTTTTCCTTCTTTTTTTGGTGAACAATAACATACATACAAAAAAGCTATAAATTTCCAAGCACAGCACCACAATTAGTTGTGGAACATATATCAGACTTTGACATGGGTTACAATTTCACAATTTTAGGTTTTTACTTCTAGCTGCTCTAAAATACTGGAGACTAAAAGATATCAATTTAATGATTCAGCATTCATATGAATTTGTTAAGTCCTATCTTCTATGTATAATTCCACCATCACCTTTGATCTTTCCATACCTCTCATTGGGGTTGTTTGGGCTATGGCAATTCTAAATTTTTGATATTGGAAGGGTCTGTCACTAATATGGGGTAGGGAGATGGAACTATTTGATGTTCTGGAGAGGCTGGGCTAGGTTTCTGGACTTATCTGGACCAGGGACGCATCTGGAGGTTGTAGGTTTTTGGCAAGTTACTCTAGTGCCTGGAACCCTTGTGGAATCTTATAAATTGCTCTAGGTATTCTTTAGGATTGGCTGGAATGATCCTGGTTGGGGGTTGGCAACCTTCAGAGTAGCCTCTCAACTCTATTTGAGCTCTCTCTGCCACTGATACTTTATTAATTATACTTCTTTTCCCCCATTTGGTCAGGATGGAATTGTTGATCCCATGGTGCCAGGTCTGAATTCATCCCTGGGAGTCCTCTGCCACATTGCCAGGAGACTTTCACCCTTGGACATCATGTCCCATGTAGGGAGGAGGGCAATGATTTCACTTGCAAAGCTGGGCTTAGAGAGACTGAGGTCACATCTGAGCAACAACAGAGGTCCTCCAGAAGTAACTCTTAGGCATGCCTATAGGTAGTCTAAGCTTCTATGCTACCTATATAAGTTTCACAAGAAACTTGGTTAAGGGCATGGCCTATTGATTTGGATATCCCTAAAGTTTGACACAGTATCAGGGGGTTCCCTGATTGTAAGGTTTAATAGTTCCATAGTCTTTTTCCCCTCCCTCAGGGGACTTTACCAATACTTTTTTTTTTTTTTTACATGGGCAGGCACCGGGAATCGAACCCAGGTCCTCTGGCATGGCAGGCGAGCATTCTTGCCTGCTGAGCTACCATGGCCCACCCTTTGCCAATACTTTTTGATTATCTGCTTAATATACTCTAGGATGTTTCCAGGCATTACAGTAATCTATACAGGATTAAAGGGCCTCTTTCTCATTCTGTGCTTTCTGTGTTTCAATTGTTCAAATGAGCTATACAGATAGATTGAATTAGATTATGCACTAAAGAAAATTTCCATTCCAGATCAAATAAACCCTTCTTCCATTGGTCTCAAAGAGTATGTGTGGTTCTAAAATATAAACACTGTCTTCCTTACACCTATGTTCTGAATTACTTTAACCCCAACCTGCTTGGCTTCGTTCTTTTGTCTGAATATCAGGTTATATATAAAACAGCCTCTCAAAATCCAGAAATAATGATTACCACTCTGGACTTAATGTTTCTTCTCTAAAAGCTTACAATCTAGGCCCCTGTTTTTAATGAGCTTTTTCTAAAGGTGACCATACACATTGTTGTTTTTCTTGTTTCCGGCTTATTTTGTCTCACCAAACATCCCACATGTTCATTCACATCATTGCATGCCTCATGACAATGTTCCTTTTTGTAGCAACACAGCCTTCGTTCATAAGTATACACCATCGTTCGCCAATCTATTTCTCCGTCAGTACATCCTTCAGCCACCTGCATTGATCAGACATCATGTAGAGGGCCCAAAGTCCACAGTCTATCAACATTCTCAATTTTAGATAATTTCATTGTTCCCATCTTGTTGGTTTTTGTTCTGCTTTCTGCCACAGAAAAAATTTAATGCCTCTTGCATGTGACAGCCATTCAGATTTCTGCAAAGAACCACCATTACCCCCTCCAATTTTCTGCAGACTAAATAGTTCCTACCCAATCATTCACACATTCTTCATGTGACAGATTTATAGACCTCTAAGCTCCCTTAGTTGATTTCTTCAGGAAGCATTCCATTTTGTCAGTTACTTGCACTACCTCTTACCAGTCTCCTTACCCTCCACAACAATTATAAAATTTAAGAGAAATAAAAAGTAGTTCTTCATCTGGAAAATATTTGTGATAGTGCCTAGTACACATGCTGTGTCATTGGATGAGTAGATGGTCCCTAGTATTAGAATGAATACCCCTAGTAATTAGAGGGGAAATATAATACTTCTGCTCTATGAAAAGCTTAATATTTTTCAAACCCATTCAGTAACCTATTTCTTGGACCCTTCCAACCTCTTTGTGAGGTGGCTAGGATGGGTGTGGTATTCCTAGAAAACCAAGGCTCAGAGAGAGTGCCTAGTCCAAAGTCACCAAGTAAGTTAGACAGAACTAGGATCCCCTGATTCTTATTCCAGTATTCTTTTTATTTTATTTAAACTTTGTGTAGACTAATATTTGCTTGTCAGGCTCTCACCCTTAATCAGAATTACCAGTACATTTGCATATGGGCTAAACTTAGCCTCCTGATATAAAATGAGATGTGAAATTCAAGTCTGAAATGCAAACATTCAAGAAATGTTTTAAAAAATCCAAATCATTATAATTTGCCAGTGGATATCAATTTAGTGGCTGTCAGAATGTAGAAAACATATGGTTAGCTTTAGGAATAGGCATATGAACAGTACTAAAATGAGAAGAACCAAAAATAATGTTTTCTAATTGTTCTTGCGTGCTGCATATAGTAAGCATCTAGCTTTGTCTCTTTGCCATCACTTACCAAATTCCAGTACTCTTTTTTTTATTTAAACTTTGGCTGTGTAGACTAGTATTTGTTAGTCAGGGTCATTTGGACCTGGGTCTGACATGAACTCTGATACCCCTATCTAGAAAAGAAAAGTCACTGTAAATGAGATTAACATGCTTAAGTGAAGACTGCAGTTCTCACTGGGAAAGGCAAGCATGTGACCTCTTGATTACATTACTTCCATGGAGATGTAATATACCCGATTGTGGGTGTGACCTTTTGATTAATTGGAGATATGACTCTGCCCATTTAAGGTGGGTCTTAATTAGTTTACTGGCATCCTTTTATTTATTTATTTATTTATTTATTTATTATTATTATTTTTTAATTTGCATATGGGCAGGAGGCACCAGGGATCGAACTCCAGACCTCCAGCACGGCAGGTCGGAGCTCTGCCTGCTGAGCCACAGCAGCCGCCCACTGGGGTCCTTTTAAAGGGGAAACATTTTGGAGAAAGTTGAGAGCCAACATAGGTGCAGTCTGTTCTAGTTTGCTAGCTGCCGGAATGCAATATACCAGAAACGGAATGGATTTTAAAAGGGGGAATTTAATAAGTTGCCAGTTTACAGATCTAAGGCCAAGAAAATGTCTCAGTTACAAGCCTACAGAAATGTCCAATCAAAGGCATCCAGGGAAAGATAACTTGGTTCAAGAAGGCCGATGAAGTTCACGGTTTCTTTCTCATCTGGAAGGGCACATGGCGAACACAGAAAGAATTACTCTCTCAGGTGGAAGGGCACATGGCAAACACGGCGTCATCTGCTAGCTTTCTCTCCTGGTTCCGGTTTTATGAAGCTCCCTGGGAGGTGTTTTCCTTCTTCATCTCCAAAGGTCATTGGCTCATGGACTCTCTTCTTCGTGGTGCTGCAGCATTCTCTGCTCTCTCCGAAATCTCCTTCATTCTCCAAGATATTTCCTCTCTTGTAGGACTCCAGAAACTTATCAAGATCTGCTCAAATGGGTGGGGACATGTCGTCACCTAATCCATCTTAACA
The DNA here is from genome assembly GCA_004026745.1 of Myrmecophaga tridactyla. Classification (NCBI taxonomy): domain Eukaryota; kingdom Metazoa; phylum Chordata; class Mammalia; order Pilosa; family Myrmecophagidae; genus Myrmecophaga; species Myrmecophaga tridactyla. Next base: position 53,815 of record PVIY010012895.1, read on the forward strand.
ACCACTCTTGATTAAATCACATCTCCAGGGAGATGCTCTGATTACAGTTTCACACATACAGTATTGAATAGGGATTATTCTGCCTTTGTGAAATGGGATTTAGATTAAAACATGGCTTTTCTAGGGGATATGCATCTTTTCAAACCACCACATAGACATTGGAGATGCTTGGAGTGTTGACAGAGAAAGCTTAGACACAGACATTTCGAAATGCAGAAGCCCCTGAAACACCAGGAGCTGAGAGCACCAACAGAAGCTAGACAGGCATGCGAGTGCAACAGACGTCACCATGTGCCTTTCCGTGAGATGCTAAGCTAAGAGATGTAACCCAGAATTTTGCCCCAGAGCAGCTAAGTCAGGATCCATCAATGCTTAAAGAGGAACCCAGTGGAATCAGAAGTTAAGGGAAATGGAGCTGGGAACAAGGACCAGCAGATGCCAACCACATACCTTCCCATGTAACAGACATTGGCCTTTCTTTGGAGTCAAGGTATATTTATCTGGATGCCTTAGTTTGTTAGGACATTTTTATGGCTCTAGAACTGTTAACTTGTAACTTAATAAAACCCCTTTATAAAACCCATTCCATTTCTGATATATTGCATTCCAGCAGCCTTAGCCAACTAAAACATGAGTCATAGTAGGAAAAATGAAGATATGGCTCAGGCAAAAGAACAAAATAACACTTAAAATGAGATGCAGGATTTAAAACGACTAATTAAATATGTTCAAACAAGCATGCTATATCAAATAAAAAAAAATCAACAAGTTGAGGGAAAATAAGGCAAAAGAGATGAAGGATGTAAAGAAAACATTGGGTGAACATAAGGAAGAACTTGAAAGCTTGAAAAAACAAATGACATTTATGGGAATGAAAGGCACAATAGAAGAGGTGAAAAACACATTGGAGGCTTACAACAGCAGATTTGAAGAAGCAGAAGAAAGAATTAGTGACTAGAGGTCAGGACATCTGAAATCCTACACACAAAAGAACAGATAAGGAAAAGAATGGAAAAATATGAGCAGGGTCTCAGGAAATTGAATGATAACGTGAGGTGTTTGAATATACCTGTTATGGGTGTCCCATAAGGAGAAGAGAAGGGAAAGGGGGCAGAAAGAATAATGAGAAGAGAAGGGAAAGGGGGCAGAAAGAATAATGAAGGGAACAATCACTGAAAATTTTCCATCTCTTATGAAACACATAAAATTACAGATATAAGAAATTCAGTGTACCCCAGACAGGATAGAACCAATACACCTACTTCAAGACACTTACTAATCAGATTGTGAAATGTTAAAGACAAAGAGAGAATTCTGAAAGCAGCAGGAGAAAAACAATCCATCACACAGAAGAGAAGACTATTTGCAGATTTCTCAGCAGAAATCATGGAGGTGAGAAGGTAGTGGTATGATATATTTAAAATACTGAAAGGGAAAAACTGACCTCCAAGAATTCTATATCCAACAAAACTGTCCTTCAAAAATGAGGGAGAGTTTAAAATATTTTCAGACAAACAGACACTTGGAGAGTTTGTAAACAGGTGACGTACTCTCCGAGAAATACTAAAGGGAACACTACAGGCAGATATGAAAAGACAGGAGAGAAAGGCCTGAAGAAGTGTGTAAAAATGAAAACTATCAGTGAGGGTCAAAAAGGAGAAAAAATAAGATATGATATATGAGAATAAAGTCATGATGCCTGCAACAATGTGGATTAACCTTAAGGACATTACGTTGAAGGAAATTAGCCAGAAACAAAAGAACAAATACTGTATGGTTTTACTAACGTGAACTAACATTCATGAGTGAATTTTGAGAGTTAAAGTCAAGAACACAGGTTATCAGGAGATAGAAAGATGGTAAAGATTGGGCCTTTGCTGCCAGAGGAGTACAGAATGTTCAACAGTATTGATTGTAAAGATCCAGAAATGGATAGCACATTAATATCTGATGGTAGCACAATATTGTAAGTAAACTGAGCAAATCCGAGTGTGAATATGATTGAAAGAGGAAGACTAGGGGCATATATGACACCAGAAAGGAAAGATAGAAGGTAAAGACTGGGAAAATATAATTTACTGAAACATAGAGTGGACAATGATGGTGATTAAATGTACAACTATAAGTATGTTTTTATATGAGGGAAAACAAATGAATACCAGCATTGGAAGGTGTCGAAAATGGGATGGTATATGGAAAAATACAATTTGTGCAAACTAAGTAAGGTCTATAGTTATCAGTAACATTGTAATATCCTATTAAATGTAACCAAGGCAATATGCCAAGGCTAAATGTCAATAATAAGGGGATATAAGGGAGAGGTATGGGATTCTTGGTGGTGTTGCAGCTTCTCCTTTTAATTTAATTTTATTTTTATTCTCTCTTCTTCTTTCTTTGCAGAAGAAATGGAAATGTCCTCATATAGATTATGGTGGTGGATACATAACTATGTAATTATACTAGGAACCATTGATTGTTTACTTAGGATGGATTGTATGGTGTATGAATTAAACTTTTTAAAAATATCCTGAAAGTATGTACATACCCTATTGTATTTTACTCTGCATTCTAATTTACCTTAGACCCAGCCAGATTTGCTTTGTTTTAAACTCTAATTGAGGCCTGATCTCTTTTTTGCTTACTTTAACTGTTATTGTATGTACCTGTGTTAACTTTCTGGGCTACAGAATTCTATTTCTAGGTCTTAGGTGTCACAGAGCTACTCAAAATTCCAGGGAAATACCAGGTGATACATATATAGCTCAGTGTCTCAGAATCTAGAAATATACTTACAACTTCAGACTAAGTGTGGCTACTATATGGGCTTACATTCTAGGCTCCCATTTTCTTATAAGTATTTTCTGAGAGAGACATTAGCATATTTGTTCTTTTATTTCTGACTTATTTTGCACAACACATTGTCCCCAAGGTTTATTCAGTTCATTGTGTGCCTCTTCACATCCTTCCTTTTTGTAAACGCACCTCTTCACATCCTTCCTTTTTGTAAACACACCATATTCCATCATATAAATGTATCACAGCTCCCCATTTTACTTCTCAGTCATTGTGGCCTTCAGCTCCCTCCATCTATTGTGCACCATGGATAATGTCACAAATAAACAAACCATGTCTTACAGTATCCTTGCTTGGTTGTTCAATCAGCAGCGCTCTCAATTTTAGACAATTTTCATTGGTCTATAATGACAAAGAACTGACAAACACAACATCACCTACTATCAAATCAAAACTACCCTTTATCACTTGTCCCTCCCCCCCCCCAATTAGTTGCCCCTGGTAGTTCTGTGCTACTGTTGATGTCTTCCTGTTGAATACTGGCCATAGCATGCATTTTTAGTTTTCCTGTTGCCCTTCCCCCTACGTGGCACAAGCCATTCAGGGGGGAAAATCTCCCTGACAACATGGAGCATGACTCCCGGGAATGAATCTGGCCCTGCCACCATGGGATCAGCAATGCATTCTGGACCAAAAGGGGGAAAAGTAGTGTAATAAAATAAGGCATCAGTGGCCAAGAGAGATCAAATATAATCAAGAGGCTATTCTGGAGCCTACTCTTATGCAAGCTTCTGTTAGATACTGCTAATTGCCATGGTTTGCTAAACCCCAATCAACATCATTCCTGTTGACTCTTAAGAAAACCTAGGGCTTGAACTGAGACTATAAAGGTTTCATGCACTAGGTTTGCCTTCCTGGAGCCTATAATTCCTGGAGGGCTCCTAAGTCAGATAAATCCTGAAATTCAGAGGGACCAGCCTCTCCAAGATTATCAATTAATTTTACCCGCCTGTCTTTTGGTGTTGACATCCCTTCTCAACATGAAAAAGTCTGAACAGGCATTGCCCAAAGATCCCTGTAGATTGGGAGAAGGATTTAAGGAGAAGGAGAAGATATAACAGGGGGACTAGGATTAGGAAAATGGGTATTACTGCTGAATCACTATATTAATATTCCTTCTAGCTCCCAGAGTTTAGGAACAGCTAGAAGGAAAAATCCGAGATGGTAGCCCATGACAAACTCTGGGATCTGATTAGTAACTACTTGTTGAAGTGTGCTTTGAAAATTATTGCTTTTTTCTTTCTTTGCTTTGTATATATATTTTACAATAAAAAAGTTTAAAAAGTAAATAAACAGAAAGATACAAGTGCTGGAGAAAAAGTGGAGAGAGAAAGGCACCTATTCACTATTGGTAGGGAATTAGATTGGTGAAGTCCCTTTGGAGGGCAGTGTTGTGGTTCCACAGGTGGCTAAGCATATAGTTTCCATATGATCCTACAGCTCTGTTATTAGGTGTGTACTTGGAAGAATTGAAAGCAGGGAAATGAATGGACATTTGCATACTGGTGTGTATGATGGTGGTTTGCAATAGATGGAAGTGGCCTAAGTGTATCTCGACTGACGAATGGAAAGACAAACTGTGGTGTATACATACAATGGAATATTGAGCGGCTGCAAGAAGGAATGAAGTCGTATGTTGAGTGAAATAAGCCAGACATGAAAAGACGTATATTATAATGACTCATTAATATGGACTGACTATAATGTGCAAACTCTGAGAATTGAATTTGAGAGCATAGGTTATCAGGTGAAGGCCTATTGTAAAGGTTTCTAGAGTGTGAGCTCTTACAGCAGTCACATCTGTTCTTGAGTTGTAACTGTTATTTCTAAATTCTGAGATGCTGGACTTTTTGTATATAGCCTGGTCATTCCATGGAACTTCAGGTATCATGTGACATCTGAGACTCAGAGCTAGAGCTCTGTAGCTATGAAAGTCAGCAGTACCCCATACAGCAACTGTTAAAAAAAAGCTTAAAAAGAGACCAGATTTCAATTAGAGGTATGAATGAAGCTGATCTGGTTAGGGCTACGGTAAATCAGAATACAGGGTAGAGGATGATATTGACTCTATTTTAAAACTTCAACTTTTCCGTGAGATCAAAAGAAGAGATGTTTATTTGGCACAAAATTTATATTTTCCATAGCACACTATCTAATTTAGCTTGTATGGTCAACTTATTTGAACACCAAAACTTGAATAGAACCTTGAATAGGGAATGAGATCTTGTTGGTCTGTACAGGTTAGTGTGATGCGCCAATACATCCCAGAGTAATCAGGAGCAGAAGATTAAAAAGTATTTGCAAAGTCCCCTTGAGAAACTAGGGAAAAAGTTGGAAATATTAAACTTTGCCATTTGGGAAAGACCTGATATTCTCGCAAGCATTGAAGACCACAAATTTAATAGGCCAAGGCCTTGTTCTTGGGGCTTACCATTATGAATTTTATTCCTGCACAGGAGAAACTAAGACTATTTATAATTACGCATGAGTCACCACATAGAACCTCTTTTGTTATTCAGGTGTGCCCTTTCTCTCTCTCAGCCAATTTGGCAGGTAAACTTACTGCCTTCCTCTGTACATAGAACATGACTCCAAGGGGGGCAAATTCATTGGCAATGTGGGAGATGACACCCAGGGATAAATCTGACCCTGGTATCATAGGATTGAGAAAACCTTGACCAAAAGGGGAAAGAGAAATGAAACAAAATAAAGTTTCATTGCTGAAAGATTTCAAATAAGAGTTGAGAGGTCACTCTGGAGGTTACTTTTGTGTAGAAGATATCCCTTCTCAGTTTTTGGTGTATTGGGTAGCTAGTGGGAAATGCCTGAAATTGTTGAACTGAATTCCAGTAGCCTTGATTCTCAAAGATTAATGTATAACTATATAGCTTTTATGGTGTGACAGTGTGGTTTTGAAAACCTTATGACTGATACTCCCTTTATCCAGTGTATAGATAGATGAGTAAGAAAATAAAGACAAAAAATAAATAAATAATAGGAGGAAATGGGAGGATGGGATTTTTGGGTGTCTTTTTTTACTTTTTTTTTTCCATGGGCAGGCACCGGGAATCAAACCCGGGTCCTCTGGCATGGCAGGCAAGCATTCTTGCCTGCTGAGCCACCGTGGCCCGCCCCTTTTTTTACTTTTATTCTTATTTTTATTGTTTTTGGAGTAATGAAAATATTAAAAATTGATTGTGATGAATGCACAATGAAATGATGATACTGTGAACCATTGATTGTACATTTTAGGTGATTATATGGTATATGAATATATCTGAATAAAATTACATTAAAATTCAATGCTACATTTAAAAGAAAAAACCAAAAAAGTGTATCCTAATGTACACTATGTACTTTAGTTAATAATAATATTTTAATAATGGTTCCTTAATTGAGACAAATGTACCACACTAATGTAAAATGTTAGTAATAGGAGAAACTATGGGGGAGGGGAGTGGGAAAGGGGTATATGGAAGCTATGCACTTTCTGTGCAATTTTTCTGTAAACTTAAAACTCTACAAAATAAAGTCTATTTTTTAAAAAAAGCTTCCATACCACCCACCGATATTATCTAATTGTGTGTTATGTATGCCCTGAATATTTTTAAAAAATCCTCTAAGTTGCCTGAACCCAGTCTTCCTATCTCCAACTTGGGTGCCATCATTCCTTAACTTTTCTCTCTTCTTTCTCTCCTCCATGCTTTTGAATGCACAAGATTACATATAATTTTAACATTATACACAAAATGAAATGACTTACTCAGTTGTGACTTTAAAGCCAGGCATGAGTTAGTCTATATGGTTCTTAGTTCCCTATCAGATGAACCCTTTAACCTTTAAAGAATAAGAGAGTGGAAAATAAGGAAACATTTAGATTTTCAGTCTTCTAGTTGCTCTGCATCTTGAAGACTAAGATCTAGGTGGAAAAGACATACA
>PVIY010012896.1:0-60611 GCA_004026745.1 Myrmecophaga tridactyla
AAAAACAAAAGAGCAAATATTGTATGATCGTATTTTGAAAATACTTGCAAAAAAACTGAGGCCTAGGTTGTAAGCTCTTATACCAGTCACATTTAGTTCAGAGCGGCAATTGTTATTTCTAGATTTGGGGAGGCTGTGTTATGTATGTATAGCCTGGTATTTAGAGATAGTAATGAAGCTGATCAGGTCAGGATTAAGGTAATTCAGAATACAAAAGTAAGGAAGACATTGTCTTTATTTTAGAACTTCACCCACTCTTTGAGACCAAAGGAAGGAAAGTTTATTTTGTCCAGAAACTAAATTTTCTGTATCACATGATTTACCTAAACTTGATTTGATAGATCATGGAGCCCAAAATAAGAATAAAACCTTTAGTCCTGTATAGCATAATGTAATGTCTGGATACAACCCAGAGTATATGAAGCAGATAATCAGAAAGTATTGGCAAAGTCCCTTGAGGGATGGGAGAAAAAAATGGAGCTATTAAACTTTACCACTGGGGAAATCCCTGATACTGTGTCATACATTAGAGACACCCAAATCAACAGGCCAAGCTCTTGATCTTGAGGTTTCCTCCTGTGAAGCTTATGTATGTAGCGGAGAAGCTTCGCCTACCTATAAGCATGCCTAAGAGTCACTTCCAGAGGGCCTCTTCTGTTGCTCAGATGTGGCCTCACTCTCTCTAAGCCCAAGTGAAATCTACAAGTGATTTCTATAAGTGAAATCATTGCCCTCCCCTCTACATGGGACATGGCATCCAGTGGTGATAGTCTCCCTGGCAGCATGGAAGATGACTACCAGGAATGAGCCTGGCACTACTAGCACCATGGGATCAACAATCCCATCCTGACCAAAAGGGGGAAAAGAAATGTAACAAATAAGGTATCACTGGCTGAGAGCGTTCAAATAGAGTTGAGAGCCTACTCTGGAGGTCACTCTTACACAAGCTTCAATTAGACATTGCTACCTATCATAACTTGCCAAACCCCAAACAACACCATTACTGCCAATCCTAAAGAATCTCTAGGCCATTATATAAGAATCTACGAATGTTCCAATGCACTAGGGTAACTTTCAAAAAACCTACAACCTCCAGGTGGGTCCATGGGCCAGATAAGTCCTGAAATGCAGAGGGGCCAGCCTCTCCAGAGCATCAACTACTTTCATCCCTCTATCCCAATTATTGACAACCCCTTCCAACATGAAAAAGTTAGCGTGAGCATAGCCCCAATATCCCTAAAGAGTGAGAAAACGATCAAAGGTGATGGTTGAGTTATATAGAGAAGATAGGGGTTAACAAATGAGTATGATTGCTGAATCATTATATTGATATTTCTTTCAGTCCCTAGTATCTTAGAACAGCTAGAAGTAAAAATCTAAAATTGTGGAATTGTAACCCATACCAAATTCTGAAATCCATCCTACAACTAATTATTGCAATGTACTTCGAAATAAATTGCTTTTTTGTATATAAGTTATTTTTCTCAAAAAAGAAAAAAAGGAGGAATATAACAGAGAAGAATAGAAGATAAGATTTTAAAAATGAGTATGACTGCTGAATCATTATACTGCTACTTCTTTTGGTCTCCAGTGTCTTGGAGCAGCTAGAAGAAAAACAAAACTGGTGGAACTGTCACACATACCAAATTTTAAAATCAGTTCTATAACTACTTGTTAAAATGTACTTGGAGATTTATTGCTTTTTTGTATATATGTTGTATTTCACAATAAAAATAACATTAAAAAAATTAGAGGGTGGGCTGGAGTTGTGTGATCCTTCTATTAGAACAGTAACATGAAAAGCTATTATACAAATTTTCTAGTTCCCCTGAAAGAATTAACTTAAGAGCCTATATTTAAATAATCAGAACTGTCAGAAGGTGAGCAAAGCAAATGGAGAGTCACAGAAGCAGATTTTGGCAGAATAAATCCTATCATTGTCCCCCTGTCCCCAGTCCATCTGGAAGGACTGGCCCAGCTGAAATGGATGCATTGAGCTGAATACCCTGATGCTAATCCGCAAATTGTGGCTGACTTCCTTTGCTCACTAAAATGCCTCCCGATCGCCATTTGGCTTTTCTGCAGAGTTGCCTACAGGGAGAGAATGTACTGATCAGGCTGGTGCAAATGTCTGTTTTATATGACAGCTATTTCTTAATGCAAATGGATAAATTTTTATCCTGATTTATGTATTTGCCTCTTGTGAGTGCTTTTTTTTTTAAGTGTGAATCAGCATTTCCAATTCCAATTAACTTTGAGACATATATGAGAGCATTTTTATGAGTCTGTGTGACTCAGGGCCAGGCCCACAATGCTAGTTAATTTCTGAAGGTAATTTCAGTTGGACAGGGCCTTTGTGCATTGCCAGCCAACCTTCCACAGTCTAAGCCCCATTTTCACATTGGACTGTGTGCTCTCCATTAACACCTCAAGCCCTTTGCAGAGGTCAGTATGGGGACTCACTGAGTCATTGTAAATAAAGTAATAATGGTACATAGTAACTGCTCAATTAGTGTTAGCTCTTATGATGTTTATGAGGATGGTTATTGATAGTTATCTTCACTGTACCTTTGTATCTTAATTATACCCACTAAATAGGACTCACTCCTTTTTTTGTTTGTGATATTGAAAGATTATATTTCCTTTGATATGGGTTGCTGAAATAAAGGAAATTAAAATAGACCGTCTCCAATTACTTTAGCTATTCTGAAATAGTTCATCTTCTCATAGAGTGTCAAAGCATGCTGTTTAAAAAATTGGGTAGATTGAAATACTAGTGGTCAAAGAGAGGGAGGGGTAAGGGGTATGAGATGTATAAGTTCTTTCTTTTTCTGGAGTAATGCAAATGTTCTAAAAATGATCATGATGAATTCACAACCATATGATGATACTGTGAGCCACTGATGGTATACTTTGGATGAACTGTATGTGTGTGAAGATAGCTCAATAAAAATATTTAACAAATTAAATGTTAAAACATGCTTTTTTAAAATTACAACCAAGTTCATGGTTAAAAAAAAAACTAAGAAGACATCAAATGCATTGAGCACTTCCTTACTCTCACATTATTAAGCATTTCCACATATATTTAGTGCTCTTGAGAATCCTGGAGGTACGTATAGCTATCCTCATTGTACCAACGAGAAAAACAGGTGCTCAGAAAAGTGAATTCAGCATCTAAGATCACACAACTGACAAGTTGGAGCTCCAGGACTTGAATCCAAAGCTCTCTGAACTGCAGGCTTGAACGTTGTCCATTGAATGATGACAGGCGACTCCATCAGGTAACCAAACTCTGATTTTCTGCCATTTTATGCCTTAGAAGTAGGACTACTCTACTACAGTGTGAACTAGAAAGGGACCACAAAAGAAGAGGCTGCCCCACAGCTTTAAAACCATAATAATAATTGATCCTCATAATTCGCGGATTTAGTGTTCCAGAATTTGCCTTCTCGCTAAAATTTGTTTTTAATCCCCAAATCAATGCTCGCTGCACTTCTGGGATCATTTGCAGATGTGCATGGAATAGTGAGAAATTTGAGTTGACCAATGCGCACACTCCCAGCTGAGGTCACACCAGGCGATATTCCACCTTCGTGTTTCAGCTCCCATACTGTAAACAAGTGTCCTTTTTGTGGTATATTTAGCACTACACTTTTCGTATCTTTGTGCTTTTTGTTGGAGATTTTGCTGTTTAAAATGACCTTCAAGCATAATGCTGAAAGTGCTGTCTAGAGTTCCTGAGTACGAGAAGGCTGTGCTGTGCCTTAATGGAGAAAATACGAGATGAATGAAGCTAGAGGAGCTTCATTCAGGCATAATGTATAGTGCAGCTGGCTGTGATTTTAATGTTGATGAATCAATAACATATATTACATATGGTGTCTTTAAACAGAAACACACATAAAACAAGGTTTTTTATTGACTGGTTTATGAAAATGCTGTGATCAGAGATTCTTAGGAAACTAATTCCTTTATTTCCCCTAGGAACAGTGGTTCAGTATTTGCCATGACTTTTTAGAACATAACTAGGTGAATAATAAGAAACCACTATATTTACATAGGGCTTATGATGTGCCAGGATTCTGCTGAGTTTTCTATGGATCTTCCCATTTAGCTTATTTCCATTAACAACAGGTAGGTACTATTAGTACTCCATTTAATAGATGAGGACACTGAGGTTTCCAGAAGCAATTTGTTCAACATAACAAAACTAGAAGAGACTGAACTGACATAAAAAAAGCAGGTCTAACTGATTCCCAAAGCCCATATTTTCCCCAATATGCTTTTGTGTTCTATGATAGTAATTGGGGTTGTTACATTGTCACATAGTTATTTAAATCAATGAACATAACAAATTTCATCTTACAATGCTAAGCAATGCTTTAAAACTGAGACATATTCACAAGTGTAAGCCAATATAAATTATAAAGTGGGTTCTAATTTTTTCTGATGAAAAGATCCCAAAAGAGGATCTGGGCCAACTTGAGTGCATAAATTTTTAGGAACATAGATTAAGTATTTAATTGTCTCATTTTTGTTCTATCAACTTCATTATACATATATATTTAAGTTACCATAGAAAAATCATGTATTAATTTATAAATAATGGGTTTTTTAATCTTATATGTCATGGAATGATTTTAATCAAATTTTCACAGTCATCTTCAAGAGCATGATTATGCCCACAGTAGAATCCCTTTTTGAATTATCTAATGCAGTTTTTCAGAACACATTATCTTCATTTCTACCTAAATTATTTGAGATATGGTTCACATTGAGTTTGAGTTTGAATTTGCATTTGAATATGATGGTACCAATGAAAAATCTTTCCCAAGGAATAAGTATTTATTTTTTAAAAATTAGGAAATTAAAAAAATTGCCACCTGATTTGACATAATAATTAACTTTATTGCAGTTAAAATTTGTACATAAAAAACCTTTGGGAAAAAAAACACCTTTGAAACAATACCCACTGGCAACAATGATGTCATAGCCCCAGGAATAATTACTGAATTTGTGTTGACTTTTTATCTTCTTTTTTTTTTTAATTTTGAAACAATACTGCACATAGAGAAAAGTGGGAAGTACAGTACAAAGGTGTTTTTTGTCCTGAACCATCTGAGAGTCATTTGCCAACCTAAACTGCCAATATCCCTGACTACTTTAATATATATTTCCTTCAAACAGGGACATTTGCCTACAATGGACCATCAAAATCAGGATATTAACTTTGATATATCACTACAAGCTAAACCTCAGACCCCATTCATGTTTCACAAATTGTCCCAATAATATCTCTTACGCAGAAGGATCCAATTCAGAATCCTGTGTAGCTTCTGCCTTCTCAATTGGGAAAAGTTCCTCAGTCTTTCTTAATTTTCACAGCCCTGACACTTTTGAAGATTACAAGCAGTCATTCTGTAGAATCTCCTTCAATTTAAGCTTGAGTATTTTCTTAAGGTGGTGGTCTCTGCCACACTTCTCCATGGTAAAGTTACCCTTCCCCCTTTGTAATGAACAAGGTTGACTGGAGAAAATACTTTGAAAACATAAATACCATATTCTTCACCAAACTTTTAATCTATTCTGCTACTCATATCAATGTGGACTCATGGTTTCCTATTCTATTAGATGGGCTATGATCTATCATTTTAATTATTTGTTTTGGTATTGAAATTGTCTCTGATTTGGCCAATGTGCATTCATTCAAGCTGGTGTTTATGTCCTTTTGAAATGTCCCCATCATTCTTAAGCACTTCCTTGCTTTCTGGCACAAGATGATGCACTTGTACTTTCCCTACCCAGACCTGCAATCAACTATTTCTTCAAAAAGTCCTGTTTAATTTTAGTAGAAAAATGGCATTTAGAACCCAAGATCTGGGTTCTAAGTGCACTCATTGCTATTAGGGCACTGACGATCCTAGGCCCTCTCAAGGGGCAGAACCATAGAATAACATATATCCATGTGCACACACATATCTTTTATAATAGGTATACATATTTATTTCTATATCTACCTAAAGATTATGCAAACCATCCAACTCAACATCACAGGTTAATTCTCATTTTCTCTCTTTTGGTAGCCATATCTCCCTTCTCTATAGTAAGATACCTGGGTTACATTTTGCTCAATATATTCATTTATTTCCCTAGTTGGTCCACTATCCTTCATGTTTCCGGTTTCCCCTTTCTGCCAGCACCCTTTTGCTGCAAGGATCCCATCCTCTCCTCCCACTCCGTATGAGGTGCTGATCACCCAGCACCACCATTGGCCACTCAGGCCAGGCCATCTCTGCTCCGCCACCAGAACACTCTCCTCACCCTGCTTGGCCTGTTTGGTCTCTGACAACTCAAGTCAGATCCCCACCCCTCCCTGTAGACCCTTTCATCAGTTCTGCCCCACTTCATGTCAGACAGTACCCTAGAGCCCCCCACATTGGCTACCTGTCTCACTTGACTTGGGTCCAGACAGCCTACAGGGACACCCCTCGCCAAGCTACCCCACCCCACTGGATACACTTCTCACCCCACTCCGGGCCGCAGCAGCAACTCAAGCTCCTAATCACCTTAGACATCTGCTTTGCAGTGTCTTCCTAAGGACTTTAGGGCTGAAGTTTTCAGGAGGGGAAAGGAAAGGAAAAGAAGAAGGGGAGAGAGAGAGTCTTTTAGTTAGTTTGTTTTTTAACCTATTTTGCCATGTGACTTTAATAAATATCCAAAGCTAGATCAAACTGACATTGATTCAAGTGAATGTGTCTTCCCCAAATAATAATTGTTTTGAAAACAAAGTACTTAAGAAAAGATCCCATAATTCCAAATTGCTCAATTATTAGACAAATACCTCTTTCTTGAGGAATACTTTCCAGAAAGCTCATCGTGTTTTCAGACATAGCCCAGTGAGTTCCTCCACTGATCTACACCTCCAGATGTTCAGAGATCTAAAGACCATGGGATGGAGAACAAGTTTCTACAATTTCAGGTTTCAGCCCTAGCTCATTTCCTTCCAGAGCCTTGTCCTAGTTTGGATCATGGAGCAGAACCAGCTAACTAGGATCCAAGGCACTAAGATGAATGTGTTGAAGCCAAAAGCAGAGGCGGGACAAGACCAGATGCCAGGGAGAATCTGCCAAGTTAGACCAATCCCACCTTGGGAAGAAAAAGGCAAGACAGAAACAGGTCAGGGCCAGATACTAGATGTACATCAGGCAGAGAGGACTCTAAATGAGTCCCAGAAGAGGAATCATCAACAGCTGGCTATCAGTAAATCTGAGGTCCAAACAAGTAGATTTATCACTGTTAAAATTTGCTGGCCTTGCTAGCAGCTGGTGGGAGTCTTAGGGAAGATTAGATGCCAGGAATCAGGAGAGAGTTTAGTGGTCTCCCCAAATGCAGCAGAAAATGCCAGTGTTCCTAAGAGAGTTAAAGTAAAGCTTTAAGAATAAACTAAGGTCCAGTACTAGCAAGAGCAGGCAGCAGAAGCAATCCAACAGAATCAAAGCAAGGATCCTAGTTGGCAGGTTCTTCTCCATGATCCAAACTAGGACAAGCCTCAGGAGTAGGCCATGGAACCAAGAGTTCAGGATCAGGATAGGGTGGGCAGGTAAAGAGCAAAGTAAAAGCAAGTAGGGGGCCAAGGGGTGAGGAAGAGAGATGGAAAAAGGAAAGAGAGAAGGACATACTGGCATCTACAGTGTTGTCTTAAAAGCTGACTAGTCTTCATGACTTAATTTAAGGATTAGCGAGTAGGGCTGATTTACAGGGTCATGAGCAGAGAGAAAACAGATAAGGGAAGCCTTGAACATGACAGCATATGCATAAATATGCTCCTCAAATTTTGGATGAGGCCAAGCCTGGGATAGATGAACAAACTGAGGGCATGATGACAGTATGTTTGGATGCAAAACATACACAACTCGCTGTGATGATTTAGGTTGTCTACCATCCCGTTATAGGAATGCCCTCTGCTTGTGCTTCTCTGGGCCTCCTTTTCTTCCTCTGGACTGTGAGGATCAGTGCTACTTCCAGAAGCTATACTACGTATGAAACCACCTAACACACAGCTAATGCTGTGGCCAGTACATCACAGATGCTCAGGAGGTAATATTTCCTTCCAGGTTGTCTTCGTGGTTCTGGGTAGAGACAGACCCATGTATCTGTAAGGCTGGCTGCTGGGACTGGCTGGGCTCTATCAGTGCCCTCCATGCAACCCCAGAGATTAAAATCCTTAGTCATTCCCAGTGGCAACAAAATAAACAGAAACTCCTTGTATCAGCCTTCTCTGCTAATTCAACTCCCAATCCTCTTTCACAGGTTGGGGGCACCAACCTCCCTGGGTGTTTTACCATTTCCCAAACACATCTTTACCTCTACTCCCACATGTCCCATTTTCAATACCCTTCCATCTTATCTTTTTCCACCCGACAGAACCCTGCCCACCTAACTCAAAAGCCACCTTTTCTATTAATTATTCTCCCCATCCTTTTCTCTGTTCCTATTGAGCTCTGCTTTCCCTTCTACCATAGCCTGTTTCCTAGAAGGCATGTTAAGACACAGACTTCTGGGCCCCATCTTCAGAGTTTGTGATTCTGGAAGCCCAAAGCAGGGCCCCAGAATGTGCATTTCTAACAGGTCCCTGCTGGTCTGGAACCACATTGGAGAGCATCAGCAATCGCGATAAAATCATATAAAAGAGAGAGAGAGAGAGAGCATGGGTTTGGAGTAAGGAATTTGAGAGGCTGAATCCCCATGCTTCTGGTGTGACTTTGAGCAATGACTTAAGCTTCTTATCTTCAGTTTCCTTATCTTTAAATGAGACTAAACCTCACATGATTGTTTTGAGGTCTAAATGAAATAACATATAAAAATGTCCAGAGCAGAGTGTTCTGCATGAAGCAGGAACTCAGTTATTTGTTAGTTTTACAAACCAGATTTGGTCTGTAAGGTAAAATGAAGCTAATTTTCTGACAACTATCTTTTGTAGCTTATGGCACTTTTGTCCTTGATCATACAGGTCGATGGGTTATCTCCTTTGTAACCAAAAGGCCAAGAGGCCATGAAGCCTATGTGCAAGGCCGGTCCTGCTCTTTCATTTGCTTACAGTCTGGTCACTATAACTTTCCTTCCAAAAGAAATTTTATAATGGCTCACCTTGGTTCATTTTCCCTTGGTCTTAATAATAGTGATGATGATGATGATATTTTTCTGATTTGGGAGAGAGCTAATCTCCCAGCTACTTTACATGTGTTCTAGCATTTAAATCTAATGATGAGCCTGCAGCAAAGATATTAATATCTCTCATTTCCTAGTTGAGTAAATTGAGGTGCCAAGAGGTTAAGCAAGTTTCTCATGTTCCCAAAGCTAGTATCAAACAGCTGTCATATAACTCCTTTGTGTCCAAAATTGATTCATGCTGGATAAAAACTACAGTGACAGCAGGCATATACTCAATAACCCCATGCAATGCGCACATCCTTCCCCTTTTTTTACTGTCAAAATTAGATGTAATGAAAATAAAATGTTTTAATTAAAAATTAGATGAAATGGATTAAAACAATTTTATATAATTCCTTGCATAGAAGCAAGACACTTCGTTGCCAAAACAGAATGGTCTCTGAATCCCGAGCTGGAAAATTCCCCCAGACAAGCCCAATCAGGCCTTGCTCTCTGGGCCTCTAGCTTTTGAGTATTTCTTTATTTGTCAGAATACTCTTTGCTCTTGTCCATTCTCATTCACTGTCTGGCAATCTTCCACCCAATCTTGAAGAATCCAACTGAAATGTCCCGTCCTTGATTAAACCTTTCTCCATACACCTAGACAGAGGGAGAGATCCCTTTTCTGGGCTACCAGGATCGGTGTGATGCTTTAGAGTTAGAGGAAAGAGTTGTTGGTTATTTTTTCCTGTACCTGCAATGGTAGTGGGTCTATGCAGTGGACATTTGGTGGAGTTTCTCTTGGGAATTGGCCCTTTCCCCAGGCTCAAGCACATGAGGGCTGGGTAAGACATACACACTCTTAGCTCCAGGGATGGTTCCAATCATCTTTTAAAAAGTCAGCATACGTCATATATACCCACCATGTTTGATCCTTGAACCACAGGTGGTCAAATTCAGGTCAGTGACACACAGGAATGCATTTGCTGTAGACTTCTAGAAGGGATAGATGTTTCCTTGCTCTTTTGGAAGGACCAGTGGAGGAGATGGGCTCTCTTCTTCTGGACTCCAGACTCTTACATAGATACCTGATACTATCCCAGGAACTTCAAATTCAGTGCCTGCAAGCAGAAGACACCACTCCCTAATCTTGCTCTTATCCATTCTTGACACCATGGTCTTCTGCCATAAATTCTTTCCTCTCTTCATTTCCCTCTTTACCCAGTTTAGATTTGACTTCTCTGAGCTTCCTTCTCACTGTCTCCCATCATACTTGCCTTTACAAATCCATGAATCTTTATGGACCTAAACAACTGCTACTTTGAGGCTTATACCTTAGAGACCAATATTACAGAATAAAAATCACCTACTTAGGGAGGCTGGTGTCTATGAACATTGACACTTGCCAGTTCCAGGAGAACTCTCTGCCCTAACTCAACATCTTACTCAGTTCTTGGTGAGCTGGCCCTTGCTCATTCATCAATGACAATTCCACATGCCTTTCTCTGGAAACCTCCTAACCCTCCTCTCCATATCACATTTTCAGCTTGCAGAATTACCTCTTCTTTCACTGAAGAACCTACAAATCTTCAAAAGAAATTTGTTTCATGAGTAGTTCTACTGTTCTGTCAACATTTTCACAGTCAGCAGTTTCTCTTCTTTGTAGTTCTCAGGGAAGAAGAGCTCTTGTCATTCTCAAAGGCATATCTATCCCCCACTAGGGGACTAAACCTCTATCCTGTTATCTTAACAACTACTTTGCTTCTTAGTATTGCCTTCTTTTTCCTTATATCATTAATCTCTCTACTGGACCATACTCTGCAGTAACTAAATAACCTTTAGCATTTCCCATCTTAAAAACAAAAAAGAAAAAACTTGCAACCCCTATAGCACTCACCTACTATCCCATGTCTTAAATATGTTTTATAGCCCAAATTTTGGAGCCTGCTTTTTCTACTTCCTTCCAGTCATTCTTCAAACAGCTCAAATCTGAATTTTGTCAGTACTCCACTGAAACTCCTATTCTAAAATTCGGACACTTCAAAGTAAATGTGTGTTTTTCTGTTCCCATCATCGTTCACTTCCCAGTGGGATTCAACACTAATGAAAACTCTCTACAGCTTCAATACTTTCTCCTCTGTTTTGGGGGCATGTTCCTGATGTTTTTCAGAACTCTAAGGCTGACTCTTCTGTCTCTCTTGATGGATCCTATAACTTTTGTCTAACCATCAAATATCATGGATACTCATGTCTTCTCAGATCTAGTTCTAGCCTGCCTTTTCATCTTTCTCACTCTTTCTTCCTACCTACTCCAGAATATTGCATTCATTTCCCTTTAAATATCATTTCTATGTTCTTGACTTCCACACTTAGGGTCTTCTTGAAGCTTTTTTTCTTAGATGTCCCCCTTTCTTCTTGATAGCTCTACTTGGATTTATCATAATCATTACATAACCAATATATTAAAAACTAAACTTCTGATTGCTTCTACTAGTTTTCCTCCATTTCAATAAATGGCATCATTTTTTCTATAGTTACTAAAGTCAGACACTTGGGAGTCATCCTTATTTCTTCTCATCTCCTTTATCTACCACATAAGCAAATTCTATTGATTTAATCTCCAACATACCCTTAATATCCCTCTATCTCTCATTTAGGGTAAGTCATATACCTTTCACCTGACCACTACTGTAATACCATAACTGCTTTCTACATTGCCTCATTTTCACCTAATCCATTCTCTTTTTTTTTTTTCTGCATGCTGTATGTTGGGGGTCACATTTCATTATTTTTCCATGTGACTATCCGATCATTTGGGCAAATTCTGTGATTTTTTTTTTTTTAGAGGGGGGAGTGCATGAGCTGGGAATCAAACCTGGGTCTCCTGCCTGGCAGGCAGGAATTCTACCACTGAACTACCCTTGCACCCTCCTAATCCATTCTTTAAAACAGCAATTAGAGTGATCTATTGAAAGTATAAATTGATTTAAAGTCACTCGGCTTTTCATTGCTTTTCAAATAAAATTTGCATATGCTACCTCACCTCGTGAGGACCCCACAACTTCTGGCCCCTGCCCACTTTTCCAATCTCAGTTTATGCAATAAAGTGTAACCACACTGACTGACCTCCAAGCACATCAAGCTCTGTCCTGCCCCAAGGCTTCTGCTTGCTGTTTTGCCATTGGTCAGAAATGATGTTCTCAACAGTTGCAGCACAGCCCCTCCCTCTCATGCTTCAGGTTCCAGCCCAACATCACTTTTTCAGGTACAATGCCTCCGATCCTCTAAATCAATATTGCTCCTACCCTCGTAATTCTCCATTCTAATTCCCTGTTCATTTCTTTCTCAGAGTTTTTCTCTTTGCAATCACTTATTTGTTTATTGTTTATCATCTGTCTCCTAGACTGGTATATGTCAAGGCAAGGGGCACTCAACACTGAGCATAATGGGAGACTGTTGGGTCTTACTATTCAGTCAAGTCTTAGCTCCAGCACTTACTATTTGGATATTATGAAAATTAAGTAAGATAAAAAAACTATAGCATTTAGAACAATTCCTGGAATAAAGTAATTACTGCTACCGCTACTACTATTACTACTACTATGACCACTGATGATATTATTATTATTGGTAGTGTTCAATAAAATTATTGAATGAATGAATGATTGAATAAAGATTCAGCTTTATATTACTGTGCAACTACAGTGTACCAGGCATTGTTCTGCTTGTACTATATGTACTAATTTAATTTTTTCATTCTCACAGAAAATTAATAAAATAGATAGCATTATTCTCAGGAAAAGTTATTCAGAGAATTTCAGTAGCTTTCCCAAAGATGCATAGCTGCTATGTGATGGAGCTAGATTTCAAAATCAATTTGCTTCCCAGTTGGGTGCCATTTCCAACAATCTATTGCCCATGGACCAGTGCCAGCCTGTCCATAGAACCACTTGGAATCTTTTTAAATTACAGGCTTCTAGTATCATCCCTGGATATTGAGATGCTGAAGGTCCGATGTGGAACACCAGACACTGTGGAGTTTACAAGGGCTTTGGTGCCTCCTAGGAGGGAACTATTGTCCTGTATTGCCCCTGCTTCAGTGATGGCCATGTCTTTGCTCCTTGACTCAGCAACAAAGGCATGAGTCCATTCAGAGAGTCACAGCAACAGAGTAAAGACCCCACCACTGCAAGTTTGATTCTCTTGGCAGGTCTTTTACTTTTATTGTCAATAATCTGGGCTGCTGCCTTGGCCTGAATGTGGCTGAGGAAAAGTGTGTGGCTGGATCATTGCAAATCCATTGCCAGCATCCAGAAAATATCACTGTATCACTAATGTGTTTGAAGCAGAACTTAGAATTTTTATATTAAATCTGAAGATAAGTATGAAATCAACTTCCAGGGGGTGCTTTAAAGTAATGGCTTTCCTTAAATTGAGTATGAAAACAAAGCAATAAACAAGTGAATTTCCAACTGATTTTTTATGTTAATTTGTCAGAGACTCCAGGAACATAGTTTTCAATAGGAAAAGTTAGGCAGGTGTGATGTAGAAGAGGCACACAATCAAAGCCATAGGGAAATGTTTTCAGAACGCTCCATGTTCAGCTAAATAGAAGACCAGATGTTACCACAAACTGCTCCATGTTTGAAAAATTCTACAGAACTCTGGCCAGCAGAAATAATTGGAATATTCATGAAAACATGGATAGATTGCAGTGATGGTAATTAGATATCTCAATTTTTTCATTTAGCAATTATGAAGAGTTGTGCTAGTTTGAAATTGTTGTGTACCCCAGAAAAGCCATGTTCTTATAATCCAATCTTATAGGTGCAGATCTATTGTGGACGAGACCCTTTAATTAGGTTGTTTCCATGGAGATGGGACCCGTCCAATTCAAGGTAGGTCTTAGTCCTTTTACTGGAGTCCTCTAAGACTAGAATAAAAGGCAGAAATCATAGAGAGAACCTCAGAGCAGAGAGATAACAGATGCTTAGAAACAGAATTGCCCTGGGAGATGCTAAGCAAAAACCCAAAGAACCTGAAGAACCCAGACTCTGGAAAGAGCCAGGAGAAGCTAAGAAATGAAATCCAGAGTTTGTCTTGGAGAAGTTAAGAGAGGATCCACAGATTCTACAAGAAAGAACACTTCCCAGCAGAAATCAGAAGAACCAAAGGAGCTGAAGAAAGCCATTTTGAAATCAACACAGGAGAGAAAGGACAGCAGACATCGCCATGTGCCTTCCAATGTGACAGAGAAACCCTTGACATGATCAGACTTTCTTGAGTGAAGGTATCCTCCTGCTGATGCCTGAATTTGGACATTTTCACAACCTTAGAACTGTAAATTTGTAACCCAATAAATCCTCTTTGTGAAAGCCAAACCATTTCAGCTGTATTGCATTCCGGCAGCATTAGCAAACCAAAACGAGAATCATCACCCATCTCAAGCCAAATAATAGCAGATTTGCCACATTTCAATTCATATTTAGAAATGGTCAAAGACTATTTGGGATTCTGATTTTCAGTGATCCTTTCAGCTTTTATCTTTGCTGCTATGACCTAAATTATGGCCTGAAAGGAAAATAAAGTTGTCAACATTACCATATGTAAATCTAGAGACCATTCATGCTGGACTAGTGAAACTTGCCCTGGATACATAAAACTTTCATGAAACCAGTTATTAAAGTCAGGCTAGATGTGAGGGATGGCAAAACTCTCTGGCAAGGATTCAGGATCAGACTCTGCTGGAGGGAGGAAAAGGATGTTCAGGACATATAAGCCCATTGAAATGGCCCAAGGCCGAAGTGGATGTGGGCAACATTCCCAGATCATGCTTGTCCAGATAGGCTAGTACGTGCTACAGTAACAAATAATCCCTAAATCCCAATGGCTTTAAAAGAAGAAACGTTTTTTCTCTTCTTCACATTACAAAGCCAACGCAAGCTGACAGAGGGGCTCAGCTGAGGGACTCTGCTGATGATGCCTCTAGCTTAAAATATATTTCCCTGATCAGATAAGTAGAAGAAGAGAACATGGAGCATTTTATACCAGCTCTTAATTTTCCTGCTCAGAAGTGGGACACCTTATTCCCAATCACATTTAATTGCAGACCTACTCACAGGGCCATACCCATCTTCAAGTGGGAAGAAGGCTTCCACAGGCTAGGAGGTCAAGAATGGAATGTTGGTGGAAACCAATAATGGACACCACTACAAATCAAGAAGCTTAATGTTGTAAAATGAAACTGTTAACCCTTGAGGAGAATAAAGGCCACATAGGGGAAGAGAAACAAACAGAGTGGCCCTTTCCCCCATAGAGAGCAGATGCTGCTTGCCTTAAATAAAATGGTGAAGGCGCACAGATACCAAAACAGCATGAGGCCCCACCGTTGCCCCATACAGAGGTGGTAACTGCACAGAACTGAGAGGGGCAAGGCACTGAGCATTTGAGAGTGACTAGCAGCAGCCTGTGAATCTTCTAAGAGGTGACACAAAGAAATGAAGTTAGAAGACAGCAGTTGCAAAAATTACTGCAGAAATGAGTTTCTGATACTCTAATAATAATGAGGCTGATGTTGATTATGGGATCCTTGTCCTAAATGTTTTCATTCATTTATATATTTATTGAATCACAGGTGGATGCTGGATACTGGAGATGCAACTGGGAAAACGCCAAAGTTCTCGCTTTGCGGACTTTACATTCTAGTAGCTTTATGTATATCCTTTCATCCTCAGGAGCATCCTCAGCAGTTAAGTACTGTTATTATCCCCATTTTATCAACAGGGAAACCAAGGCACAGAGAAGTCAAGTAACTTTCTTAAACAGTCACGAATTAGTAGAACAGAAATATGAATCTCAGCAGGATTGACTCCAAGCACATGCTTTCAGCCCCCAGCTAGGCTGCTATCCTTGACAAATGGTGAGGGCAGCCTCACTTTACTGTTCCTAATATGTAGGAAAATGGTACTTTGGAAAAAGGAGATAATGAAGGTAAGATTCCTGTTAAGTTGAATGGAGAGCCACATGTCAAACTAAGTCTCAAATTGTCCTGTGTGTAGCAGTGCGAAGAGCTTCAAGTCTTCAAGGTTTCCACCACCTCTGTTTGTTATGGGGTTGGGAGCTCTAGTTCCTTAGATACGGAAGTTCAAGAGTCCACTCATCCAAGAAGGATCTGGACTCGGAAAAAATCTCACTTAGACAACCAAGTCCATAATAAGGCACTGCAGGGAACCAGCTCCCAGAATGCACACATTTGAATTCTAGCCTCATGGTCTTGGCAAGTTGCTCAGCCATTCTGAACCCTAGCTTCCTAGTTTGTAAGATGGGCAAAATAGTATTTTTCACACTGGTTTAAAAGTGATAACACAATGGTATCAAAGTTAGTGTTTAATACTTAGAATTTAAGAACTTTGCTATCTGAATATGTAGATTTTTTCCTTGTTGCCTCAATTTTAAATTGGTTTATGAAATTTGCTGCACAAACACAGGCTTTACAATGATTATATGGATATTTTATTTAAATATGCCTATGGTTGAGCTAACTAAGACATCCATTTTTGGTGGTTCTAAGTGTATTTTTGTTTTCTTAAGAATAAAATTAAATTAACTAAAAATAAGTAATAATGCATGTAAGTGGAGTCCTGCACATAGAATGCCCTTAATAAAAAATATGTCATATCAAATGGGGTTCTTATCTTAGATGGAACTTAGCAGGTACCTGTCCAGGAGATTCAAAAGAGTGAGGATTATTTGAGAAATAGAAGCCTGCTTAAAGGGTTATATCTACCCAGCCTGCACAGGCTCCTTCTCCTTTGCCCAAGAGGAAGGAATTTATTCCTCATTTCTCTACAAAATCTGCCTTGCCAGGCTTCTAGCATTCATTTCAGTTCTAATCACATTTTATCTAATTGGCATCAAATTCTTATCCAGAATCTCTACAGGGAAAATCATCTACCAGGCAAGACTTCTCTTAATACCTGGTGGTGTATAATCAAGGAAGGTATTTGTTAAGCCCAGGACAAGTTCTGCTAGCCCACGATTTAATCAAGGGAAAAATGAGACTCTTAAATACAAGCAACTGAGCTACTATGATTAAGAGAATTTTCCTTCAAAGGCTATTGGTCCCCCAAAGAAACGTATCAAGCACTTCCACAGAGGGAATTTAGGACAATTTTCTCTCAAGGGGCTCAATTATTTCTAAATATATTTTCAAATAAATGAGACTTTCTTAAACCATTTATCACCATAGCAACTAAGCTGGCAGGGTTGGTGGGAGTTTTAGCTTCTACCAACTGCGAAATATCCTGGTTGCTCACAAGCCTTTAGGAAAAAAAAAAAGAGTGCTATGTTGACTAAGTAAAGCAATAAATTAGTGAAGAGTTACAGATATTTAATGAATAAAGGAATGCAAAGAGAATTTGCAAAGATGTACAATCTTATTCTGAAAATTAAATAATAAAACTTCATTAGACAGGACCTCAGTGTGTCCCCAATTTGGTTATCTCTAAAGTAAAATAATTTTTCTTAAAGTACAATCATATGTCCCAGCACATGGTGATACCTAAATAGCTGTGGTCTGGACCTCAAAAGACATGGGTTCCAGTGTCGATTCTGATGCTAATTGGCACTGAATGTATTTCAGTTTTATGTGGACTGTTTCTTTCTCTGTGTGATGAATCAATATTGGGTTCTAATACTCTCTGAATTAATGAGGTAAACACAACCTTCTTTATGGTCTTTAAAAATTTATTTCTCTATTTGCTTAGTTGCAATTTACTTCTTTGAAGAGGTCGAAGGAATTAATCAGGTGTCTAGGCTCAAGGATTACATGCATACATATAAAACTTAGACTCCCCACTTATCTTTTCAGAGGATCAACCCTACTAAAGATAACAAAAGCTGATCACTCTAAGGCATTTTCGTAGAATGTATTTATCAAGCAACTTTATATTTTCAGGCACTTTCACATATTATTTCCTTTGCCTTTACAGCCTAGTGCATTAGGGATTATAATTTCCAATTTAGAGATGAGGAGAGAGAACTAAATCCATTTTCTCAATGTCTCACAGCCAGCAAGTGGTGGAGCTGGGGATATGAACCCAAGTCTGCTTGACTCCAGAGACAGCAAGACTCACCAGGTTGCCTCTCCATTGAAATCATCTGCTCAAGGGCACCAGGCAGTGGAAAGAGGTTTGGTGAGGAAATCAAGACTTCAGGTTAATTCCAGCACTGTTATCTAAAAGCTGTCTGACTTTGAACAAGTCAATTAATTACCTGTCCTGGGGCTTTAATTTCCTCATCTGGAAGAAGTAGTTTAAATGATATGACAACTTCTCCAGGGAGTCAGCGACCTCAGGGGGAGGATGAGAAGGTGTCTCAAGGAGGAATAGAAGGGTGAGAGCTTCAGACCTATTGTAACCATTGGGATTTCCTGCATGAAGGCCGGGAGGTGACCATTTGGAGAAGAGGAAATTCAGCCTTTCAAAAACAAGGCTGAGCTTGGGTTGCACAAGTTCTGAAAAGGGTTAATTCAGCATTCACAACTGGAAACAGAAGTCAGACACTGAAATAAAATAAGCTAGAATAGAGCTTTTGGCAGATGAAGCAAGGGTTAGGTTGAAAGCAGCAGGCTTTCAGTTCTCTCTCTAATTTCTGTAGGCAGCTCTCTCTCTCTATTTTCTGCAGGTGAGTCAACAAAACCCAGTACCCAGACATGAGAATAGTAGAATCTGTTGGAATAGACCTTGCTTAAAATATGTCAATGCTATTGTTTATGATCTTCCCTTTTTCAACTGCCTTGATGGAGAAATTTTATTTCATTGGAATCACACGACTTCCTTTATTCCTCCCCACCCGAAAGGACTAGAGTCAGTTGCAATAAAAGGAAGAATAGATACCTCCTCACCTCACTACTGACCCCTTAGAGACTCTATCAAGACAAGTCTACCATGAATTCAATTAATTGTGTCTTACCTATGGTTTGGTATTTCTGTGCTACACAATGGCTCCATGGATGCAAGGATTATGTATTTAACCGATAAGCATAATTTATTAATACTTAATAAACACTGAAAAAAAAGATGAGGCTAGGTCTGGCTCCCTAATTAGTGAATTAGAGGAGATGTCATTAAGTATGTTTCTTGGACACTATTCTCCTAAATACAGATAGAAGACGGAATATTTGTTTAGAGAAGCATAACAGATAATGGAGCAGAAAAGGCACGGGCCTGCAGTCAGCCAGGGCTGGGTTCAGCCCTAACTCCTTCATTTACTATTTATGTGACCTTAATAAATTACTTAGTGGCCCTGTAGTATAGGTTCCTCATCTGAAAATGGTTAGAGAATTCTAACACCGTCAGTTTCCAGGGAGTAAGTGTGGGGCTAAAAGCAGAAAATGAAACAAGGAGTCAAAAATAAGAAACTTAGATAGAAGCTGGGAAATAAGATTCCAAGTAGGATGCAGTTAGAAGCCAGAACACTGGTGGTGGTAAGAGTTTAGGTGTCCAGAATTCATCTTCAATGGCTGCTGGCTGTTAGTTGCTATGAATGGACTGGCAGGAACCTTGGGCTCAATGACCAGCCAGTTGCAGAAATATTGCAAGCCTGGATCTTTGTCACAGTGTGACCAAATTGCCAAGACAAAAGAGAAACAGAGGAGGGAAGAAGTCGCAAGACCAGTAAGGAAGAAAGAACATCAAAGATAAGCTTCTTCAAAGCCTAAATTTTAAAAGGAGGACTCTACGATGTATCTCAGGTACAAGTCACTTTATTAATAACACTGTTTAAATTTGCATTCCAGGAAGCTGCAAACGTGGAAGGAGCCATGCAAAGTCCTCCAGATGTTCTGTGTTACCTTCCCTTTGTTAATGATCCCAGCTATGAGGTTCTCACTGCTCTGTATATGGCATCCATCCAGGCATCCCTCCCACTTGAATCCAGGAAGAAAGAAGGAAGATTTTGTGAGCAAATGCTTTTCTGCAAGTATCAGAATTAGAATGAGCAAGAGCAATGCTTCCTGCAATAAGAAGTAGCCCCTGCCTTTGCCTCCTGCTTCCTCTGAGCGTGCTCGGGTGTGAGGCACCACCTCTATGCTTTTGCCACATTGCTTTCCTGCAGCATACCCCATGCTTGGGGGTGTGGAGAACAATGTCCAGAATCCTTCACATAAACCCAATTAGTGGTACACAAGATGGATAAGCCAGGAAGGGACTCTTAGCAGTATCTTTACATGGTCATGAGTTCTTTCTATTCCTTAATAGCTCAACCTCAACCTTATACTTGCATGATTATTAACGATTCACCTAATCCATTTCCACCCACAATTTCATTTAAAAATGTTTTGTTTTACTTTGCATTTTTTAACTTTTAATAAAAGGATCCCAAAATTACAGAAAAGTCACAAAAATAGTACCAAGTACTTTCATACATCCTGCATCCAGATTCAGTAGTAAAAATAGCTATAAAGAACTCCCATACACCCTTCACCCAGCTTTACTAATTGTTAGCATTTTGCCACCTTTTCTATATTACTTTCTCTATATATCTTATGTAAGCCCTAATGTGTTTCTATAATTTTTCCCTGACACATTTGAGAAGAAGTGGTAACCATCAGGCCTCTTTACTCCTAACCTCCATAGCATATTTCCTAAAAATAGAACATTCTCTCGCATAACTATGGTACAATGATTATCAAGAAATTTTAGCATTTGACTTTTTACCTTACTATCATCCAATCCACAGACCATATTCAAATTTTGACAATTATCCTAAGATTATCCTTTATAATATTTCTTTTCCTAGTCAAGCGTCACATGTTGTATTTAGCTGTCATGCCCCTTAGCCTCCTTTAACTGGGGACAGTTCCTCCATCTTTCATTTTCTTTCATGAATGACAATGCCATGTTTGGAGAGTACAGTCTGGTTCTTTTTTTAATGCTTCTCAATGTGAGTTTATGTAATGCCACCTCATAGTTAGATTCCGGTTATTACCTGTGGCAAGAATACCACAGAAGTGTTGTTGGCGCTTCTCAGGTCATCACTACAGGAGAAACTGGATGTGAGTTTGTCTCATTTGGGGATTATTCTAGTTTGCTAGCTGCCGGAATGCAACATACCAGAAAAGGAATGGCTTTCTAAGAGGGGAATTTAATAAGTTGCTAGTTTACAGTTCTAAGACCGAGAAAATGTCCCAATTAAGACAAGTTTATAGAAATGTCCAATCTAAGGCATCCAGGGAAAGATACCATTATTCAAGAAGGTCAGTGACACTCAGTGTTTCTCTCTCAGCTGGAAGGGCACATGGCAAACATGGCAGAATCTGCTGGCTTTCTCTCCAGGCCTCTTGTTTCATGAAGCTCCCCAGGAGGTCTTTTACTTCTTCATCTCCAAAACTCACTGGCGGGTAGACTCTCTGCTTCGTGGTTCTGCACTGTTCTCTGCTCTCTTAGAATTTCCAGTTATTATCTTTTATAGGATTCCAGTAATTAATCAAGTCCCACTTGGAACGGGTGGAGACATGTCTCCATTTAATCAAGTTTAATACCCACACTTGATTGAGTCACATCTCCATGGAGATAATCTAATTAAAGTTTCCAAAATATTGTACTGAACAGAGGTTAGAAGAAACGACTGTCTTTACAAAATGGGATTAGGATTAAAACGTGGCTTTTCCAGGGTACATAAATCCTTTCAAACCAGCACAGGGATTTAACTTTGATTGCCACTCAAGTTCTCTTGATACTTCCAACACTAAGGGACAGTGTGGATCGCAGGGTGCAATCCTTTTCTTACATTAGCATCATCTTGGCAACAAAACAACAGCAAAACTAAAAACAACAGCAAATTTGAATGTCCAGACTTCACCCTCCATTAGTGATTGCCAAATTTTGCTGCACATCAGGAATCACCTGGGATTTTTTAAATGTCAATGCCTGGCTCCCACATCCAGAGATTTTGATATATTTGGTTTCAGTGTGGCCTGAGCATTAAGATTTTTAATAGCTCTCTAGATCAAGCCAAAGTTGAGAATCACTAACCGAGACCAATTAAATCCAATTTAGGAAGGGCAAGCTGGGTACCAGAATGCTTTTAAAGCTCTTCAGGGAATTTTGATCTGCAACCAGGGTTGAAAACTACAGGTATATGTCTAGGAGACAGTATCCACATTTAATCAAAGAGGAAACATGGAGCGCTACTGGCTTTCTCAAGATCATACAGCAGATAAGTGGCAGAGCCTGATATTGAACCCAGACCTTCTTTCCTGCCAACAATAATTCTTCTGCGAATGGCAGACCTGGGAGGTGCACTATCACCTCAGAGGAGACTAGAAGAGGTATATTTCTTTTCTCAGCACATGGAATCTCAGAGAAAAGTGGGCAGTTTTATATTCAGGTTATTGCTTTTAATGCTTTATGCTCAAAGCATGGTCCTATAATGGAGAAGCAATATGGGCACCAGAATCTTGGACCATACCTCCAATGTTCTGAATTGGAATCCGAATTGTAGCAAAACTTTCCAAGTGTTCCAAATGCAAATGAAAGTTTGACAAGCACTGAACCATACTATAGCTCAGTAAAGCAGTACAGACAAACATTTTCTACAAAAGGTCAACTCGTACATAGTTAGACACGGTGGTCAATCTGGACTGTTGCATCTAATCAATTCTGCAGTTGTAGCATAAAAGCAATGAATGATAATGCATAAACAAATAAGCATAGCTGTGTTCCATTAAAAGTTTATTTACAACAGGTGACAGGCCAGGTTTGGCCATAGTTTGCTGACCTCTGCACTAATGTGACAGAGCAAGATTTATAAGCTCACAAAACAGGGAAATTAAAATTCAGATACTACCTCTAGCTCTTACTATATTTGTGGCCTTGGAAAAGTAATTTAACTCCTTTAGGTCCCAGCTGTAAATTGTGTACAGAAAACTCTACCACATGGAGTCATTAAAATTATTACATAAAGGGCATTAAAATGTCTGGCATGGAGAACGCACTCTATAAGTGGTAGTTTCCTTTCTTCCTCCCGAGTCTCTTTGTGTACACACTCGATGTTTTTTGCAATGTTTTCACTGGGCACTCCAGCACAGAAAACCCAAACACACTTTTATCCAAAACGGTATTTGGATTTGGCTTTGGAAGGAAATATTTAGCTTTGATTTGATTGGGGGGGAGGGAATTGCATCATCTGAAAATCCCCAGCATGTCTAATCAAATGATGATGCCAAACTATAAGAACTTAGTTTACTACCCAAATTTTGGATATTTACTATCCAAAGTGACCTCATCTCCCTTGCTAGAATCCTTAAAAACCTCAAACCCCCTTAATTTGTGGAGACAGATTTTGGGCCACTAGGCCATCTGCTCTCCTACTACACATGTAGTAATAAATTCTTTCTCTCTTTAAAAAAGAAAAGGATAACAGTAAGAAAGTGGGATAAATGTCAATTTTTAAAATTAATATTGTGAAAGAGACTCCAAATGACACAGTAGAAATAAGATTTTAGAAAAGAAATATTCTGAATTTCTTTATAAAGGACTCCAGTAATCTGATTAAGGCCCATTCTGATTCAGACGGGCCAACCCTTAACTACAACAGCATCTTTAAGAGATCCAATGTACAATGGCTTCACACCCACAAGAAAACAGGGTAAGATTAAGAACATGTCTAATTCATGATACATAATTCAACCTATCATAGATATTATTTTACTTATTATTTTCCACATCCTCCTCCTTTAGTCAACTTTAAATGTCACAGATTGTGGGAGAATGCAGATCATCTAGAGATTGAGCATAGAGAGAGAAGAGGGAACATGGCCCAGTCCTAAGCCATTTTTCCCTCCTCTAGCTACAGTATTTTCTAGGTTACCACTATGAGTCCCGTGGTTTTAAATTCCATTTATATAAACTATGACTCCCAAACTTTTATCTCCACCCTTGACCTTCTTCCTGTGTTCCTAACTTATAAACTGCTAACTCTAAAATTTTCTATTTGAATGTTTAGTAGGTTTCTTAAAGTGAAAATGACCCAAACAGAACTCTCATCTCATCTTTGATGAACTTACAGGGCTATTTTTCTAGTACTTTCATATTCTAGAGTAAAAGTGCCCAGAGTTTCCTCAGACTGGTGAACTTGTGTGGTGGAGAGATCCAGAAGTGGGGCTGAGGAGGTCTGGAAGCTCAAGTCCAGGGTTACGTGAATTCCCACCCCTTTGGCCACTTAATCTACTCAGCTTCCCCACCGCCATGTTGTTTGTTTTTTTTCCCCTCTACCTTAGAACTCTACCTTACTGTTCTATGTTTTCCTTCTTTCCTAATTAGCTAAGCAAGGATTTTGATCATCTACATCTTGAAGGATCCAAGTGGTTGAGAAACCCAAGTGTAGGCTTCCTTTCAGAGGAGCTGCCTGTAATACCCAGAAGTCAGAAGGAACAAAAGGCTTTGGAGAAATACGATTTTTTAACCTGTTGTTTAAATATGTAAAGTTAAAGTGAAAAAATTAGATAAATTCAAATAGCTAAATGATATCAAATGTAGATTATTGGTGTCTACTTCATAAATCAGTTGAGACTCAAAATTTTTTTAAATGATTTGTGTTACAATACCTCTTAGATTCCATTCCAGAAATTTCAGCTATGAAGAGCTGTAAACAGGGAAGAAAGTTAAAGTCTCTGAATAAATCAGAGCATCACAAAATCACATGTAACATGTAGCACAAAAAGGTAGAACTGCAGCCTAGGAAAATCAAGCTTAAAAGAGATGATAACAGTAACACCAGAAGCCCAATTTCAGGAATGTCTTAGTCTGTCAAGATTCTAAGGATGAATACCACACAATGGCTTGTCTTAAAAAATAAGAATTTATTGTCTCATGGTTTTGTTGGATGAAACCCTACATCAAGGTCTCCACAGGTCATGCTTTTTCCCTGAAGTCTGTTGCATGCTGCAGCTGGCTTGCTGCAATCCTTGGAGTTCCTTGGCTTGCAACTCTGCCTCATGTCACCTGGTTTCCAGCTATGGCTTTCTGGCTTTTGGCTCCTTCTGACTGACTGTATCTGAATTTCCTCAGGTCATATGGATTAAATCCGATCCTAATTCTATTTGGTCACACCTAAATGGAATCTTGGAAGTTCCATTCACAAATGAGTCCACACCTTAACTAATAATCACATTCTCCAAAGTCCTACAGGACCAGGGGTTAGGAATTGAATATGTCCTTTGTGAGGTACATGATTCAATCCTCAAAGCAAGGAGGGAGGAAGGATCCTCAATCCAGATGTCTTCATATGCCCCAACTGAAAGAACCCCTTAATGGAGACTTTACAAGGCTTACTAAATATGTGTTGGTCAAACCCACATTTTGTAACCAAGTTATTCTGAAATATATAAAGCAAACTCTTGAATAACACCAAACGTGTTTGCAGTCTCCACTTCTGAATACTATGTAGCATATATTCTTATCAAATTTCACCCAAGAAACTAGGGGAAACCTTTACAGAGTACGTGGCTAAGGAAAGAATCCCATTTTAGAGAATGATAGTTTGGGAGCTGAACAGTTTTCTTTCATGTCCTAAACTGTTTATCACCTATTTTTCCCCCTAGGAATGAAAATTTTCTTATTTCAAATAATATATTACTATACGTTGTTTTAGAACACTACAGAAACTATATGCTTGTTACCTCCAAATACATTCCTTATGTTTTCTTAGTATGTTCTCTTCACTTCTCTGTGTTTTACTTGGCCCTACAATTCTCTTTGAACCTTTATCCATGTCCAGTATCCATGTTCTCACTGCTGTGTGTTTACCTTATGCTGTTTTGCTAATGGGTAGGACAATGTCCTACTTCCTTTGAGAGGAAAAGTTATCTCCCGAATTGGGTACCAAATAAAAGTGAATTTCCCTATAGGGCAAATGTCCTGATGCATCCCCTTGTTAACAGTAGCTCAGGAATTTTATCTTTTTTCCATCTGAGCACCCCATATCAATAAGCTATCCATGCACACAAGTGCATCTGGCTGGCTTACAAGTAAGTCTTTTAGGCCCACATTTAAGGATCTATTTCCATTTATTATGATCATGCAATCATAAGCATTCCTATCTGATTTCTCAACCAGTAGCAGTTTAGAAATGGCATAGCCAAAGCAACAAGAAATTTTTTTTTAAAATAGAGTGAAAACAAACAAACAAACAACATCCTGGCAGCAGAAGCAGAAATAGGAACATAATAAATAGGTGGCACAAGGGCTATTACAGCAAAGCACTGTGGGGCCATTTAGTGTGGCGCAAACAGTACCTCGCAGCATTATAATTTTTGTGCTAGACTGAATAATGCTCTTGCAAAAAGGTCTGCCTCCTAGCTCCTGGAAAACTGAGAATATGTTACCTTACGTGGAAAAAGGAATTTGCAGATGGAATTAAGTTACATATCTTAAACTGAGGAAGAATCCTGGATTACCCAGGAGGGCCCAGTCTAATCACAAGGCTCCTTATAGGAGGAGGCAAAAGTATCAGAGAACGAGAAGTGATGGGGGAAGCCGTGGTCAGAAAGACAGACTTGAAGATGGAGGAAGGGACTGAGCCAAGGAATACCAGTGGCCTTGAGGAGCTGGAAAAACAATGAAACAGCTTTTCCCTTAGAGCCCACAGAAGGAATGCAGTCCTTGGTTTCAGGACTTCTGACCTCCAGGACTGTAAGAAAATAAATTTATGTTGTTTTAAGGGGCTAAGTTTGTGGTCATTTGTTACAGCAGCAATAGGAAACAAACACACTATATACACTGTGTCACATTTCAGTGATATGTTTTGCTTCTCCAATTTATATTATAATAGAAAGCAGCACTTTTACATTAATATTCTGATTCCGGGTCCCCATCTCACCAATCATGAACATCTATTTTTCTTTTCTCTCAGTCTCCTTCTCCCATGAAAAGGCCAAGAATCCTAACAGCAATTTCTCAGTCCAAAGGGGCCAGCTCTGGTCACTATCACTGTAAAGAAGAGGAAATCAGAGTCCAGTTGGTTGACCCGGGGGACCATTAAGGAGACCGTCACACAGTGGTGTGGCCATAAACAGGAAAGTCCAGTGGTGCAGAGGTTCAAGGCCACCCCCAAAGTTGCAGTGTGTCCTCAGGATACAGGAGAGAGTGCCGCTCTCTTCAGCATTGCTCTAAGCTCTGGCTGCCCCCTGCCAGAGAAAACTTTGGCTCGTCTTGCTACAACTCTCTAGTCACGTAGCTCTCTCACTTTGCAGTAATGCAGTGATTCCCTCAAGCAAATGGGCAGTGCCAGGATGACTGGACCAGAAAGGGATATGGCATGAGCCAAAGGCAGGACCCAAGCCAGCTCCACCTGCAACAGACCTGGCCCTGCTGTTGAGCCTGAAGCATCAACCTAGATTCCTTCCCCTTAATGGTATGTTCCCTCTCGGAGGCCTCATTGTCTTCTGCTCAGTGGCCTCAGTTGGAATCACTGGGTCAACGGTTTTTGTTTCACTGACTTGGAACTTGCAAAGAAAGCTCTTGAGAATGCCCTCCTTAGAAAGTGGCTTGACATCGGTAGTCTCTGGGTAAGCAGAGGGATCCTCTGCCCAGCTACCTGCAGGCTTGATTCGGTGATGATGGCCAGGGTGGGACAAAAGGCCAACTGCCCTCTTGCTCTACGCAAAGGATTTTCATCAAGGTAACTTAACATTTCACCACTAGGAAAAGTCTACTTCTTTTTTTATAGTTGCATTTTTCAACAGTCCTTTCCTTTTTTACAGTTAATGAAATATTATTAAAATAGCTCTATTTATTGTCCATTATTTACATTGTCTTTTTTTACCATATACCACTGTATTATTACTGCCTTGTCAAACATTTGTTATAACCCATGAAAGAATATTCTTATACTATTAACTATAGGTCTATAGTTTACAATAGGGTTCTGTATGCTGTACAGTCCTATGTTGGATCTTCTAATTTTTATTCTAGCAGTATTTACATCCTAAAGTTTCCTTTTTTCACCACATTCCCCTGTACAGTTCAGTGGTGTTGATTACACTCACAAAAATGTGCTACCATCACCACCATCCATTTATAAACATTTCCCATCAACCTATATAGAAAATCTGTACAAGTTAAGCATCAAATTCCCATTCTCTAACCCCAGTCAGTCACCTGGTAAGCTATGTTTTAGAGTTTAACTCTGTGAGCTTGCTTATTGCAATTAGTTCTCAACAGTAAGATCATAAAATATTTGTCTTTTTGTGTCTGGTTTTTTTCACTCAACATAATATCCTCAAGGTCCACCCTAGCAGTGAGATTGCCAGATCATATGGTAATTCTATTCTTAGCTTCCTGAGGAACCACCAGACTGTCTCCCATGGGGCTGCACCATTTTACATTCCCACCGGCAATGAATGAGTGTTCCTATCTCTCCACATTCTCTCCGACACTTGAAATTTTCTGTATTTTTTCAATAGTGGTCATTCTCATAGGTGTGAAAAGATGTCTCATTGTGGTTTTGATTTGCCTTTACCTAATAGCTGGTGATGTTGGACATCTTTTCATGTGCTTTTTAGTCAGCCATTTGTATTTCCTCTTTGGAGAAATGTCTATTCAAGTCTTTTGCCCAATTTTAATTGGGTTGTTTGTGTTTTTATTGCTGAATTGTAGGATTTCTTTACATATTCTGGATATTAAAACCGATTCAGACATTTGGTTTCCAAATATTTTCTCCCACTGAGGAGGTTGTCTTTTTACTTTTTTGACAAAGTCTTTGATGCATAAAGGCTTTTGATTTTCTTGTGCAACAAAATTTCTAAGGAAATCAGAAAGTTTAATTATCAATGTAAACTTTACTATTCATATTTATATAGTGCAATGCCAGTTTTAAATGTAAACATGAGCATATTTAACTCCTAGGTGGAAACATAGAAATTATACAATTTGTTATTTCCTGGCTGGTTCCCGGAGGATGCTTCAAGCTCACCAAAATGACAAACACAGCCAGAGTCAGGAACATCGTAGGTTAAAAGAGATGATCCCTGGAGGCTGCTCAGGAGTGAACCCTGGCACTGGGGTGCTCTGGATGAGTACAGACTCTCACGTGTGCCTGAAACCCCACTCCAAGATGTGGGACACCTGCACCCCTCTCAGGTCTGATGGATGCTGATTTTCCTCTCTTGCCAGCAGCTGGTCAGAGGCATCAGCCTTGGCTTGGGGGCAGGGTCTGGTGAGGTCCAGTCAGGCTTCTCCTCTTCCCACAGTCCAGCCACTTCAACCCATGGCAGACTGGCAACCCTCCAAGTAGCTTTAAATCTCCATGCTGAGACTCAATTGGTAGGTAGATTGGGGGTGGGGGGAGGCAAGAGGTACCTTCAGCTGAGATGTGGCCACTGGTTTGCCACCTGCCAGACACGCTGTGGTGCTGCCAGTCCAGGGCAGGGCCAGGCTACCATGTCACACCCCAAGGTACTGTGGGGCACACACCACCCCTAACTGTGTCATTGCCCAGAGCCCTACTGGAGATGGAGGGTGGCAGCAGTCTGGGACAGGGACCTGGCAGGGGAGAGGTTGGGGTAACACAGGAGGAGAGGAGCAAGTACCTGAGAACCCGTCCTGGGGAGGTGGCGGGGCCAAAGTAATTCAGACTGCACATGAGCTGAGACTCAAAGTCCCCTGGAGGATGTTCCATTGCCCCATTGGGCTTCACTTACAGAACAAAAATTCAAAGATAGAATTATTAGGAATTTCAAGATGGCCACCACAGAGCATTAAACCTCGGCGTTCAGCCGTTCTGAGCGTACAGACCCGTGTGACTACATTCACTGCATGCCATGGGGAGTTGGGAAATCTGAACAAAAGAGAATAGCCAATGCTTTATTTACACCCTGCCACATATGAACACACATCTCTGTCTTGTAGTTGGCTCATTTATAATCTAGTGTCTTTATGGAACTGCTTTCCCGTGGGAAAACATGATCAAACGTCAGACCTAGTGAAATAGTTAACAGTTAAGACTGTAGCACCATAATACTTCCTGGTCCCCTGAGAGGCTGATCTTATCATCAGTTTGCATAAAGAAACAAAGGAAAGAAAAGAAATGAGAAAGGAGAGCTAAAGAAAGTAAGTGGGAAGAGAAATGTGTGAAATTTTGTGCACAAATAATAAAAGGGTGTTTTTTTATGAGCAGGGAAAAATGTTGTGCAAGCATAAAGAATTTTGTTACCTACAATAAGGGATTGTTTTTCTTCATCAAGCCTTTTATTGCTATGGAAATTTTTTTAAGTGTTGAAGTTTTAGATATTTAAAAAAATGAAAATAATTACAAATTACTGTGATCCAGAACTTAATGTATTTTGAATATTTTTCAACAGACTGGATTTTAAAGACCGCACTGTTTAGAAATCAGGATTATTGTTTGACAATTTTGTTATTCATGTTTCTGAAATACGCCAGCCACGCCTCAACCTCTGCATCCACAGCCATTGCTGAAGATGTCTTAAGTATGCTTCACCCCAGCTCTAACAACCCTACAGCCCCAACTCCTGGCTCTGATATATGTAGGATGTTATTGCTCTGATTTCAGTGCCCCAAAAAGAAGATTCCGCATACAATGAGCTTTTGTTCTACTTAGAAGAGAAAGACAAGAGCAAATAACTTGATAATTTCATAGAGCTCTAGGTGCCAGGAAGAAAATGAAGCTGTGTAATGGGACAGAAAGGGGAATTGTCAAGTAGAGAAGAAAGTGTCTTGAGAGGATAGTTAGGGAAATTTTTATGAGAAAGCAACATTTGAGTAGAAACTTGAGTGGAAAAAAATACTGGGGGGGAATCCTTTCAGGAAGAAAGCCCTGTAAATGTAAAGCCCATAAGTGGATATGAGCCTGAGCTGTCTAGGAAGACAGTGGCCGCCCAGTGGCTAGGAGCACATGACTGATGGGAAGTGGTTCCAGATGAGATCTGGGAAGCAGGTGGGACAATATCATGTAGAACCCGGAAGGCCTTGCTGAGGGGTATGGATTTTATGCTGAGCAAGTATAACTTAAAGCCTATTAAAGCTTTTAAGCTGGGAGTAAAATGATCTGATTTACATTTCATAAAATTACTCTCATGTATACTAATGCACTCCAGACGACAAGAGATATGCAAAATGAACAGGCAAGAGGTTACAGCAGTAGACAAAGCAACTGAGGGAGGAGGGATGGAATGTCAGCTAAGCCAAGTGAGACATTTCAGAATTTTACTGCATAGGGACCTTGCTGAAGAACCAATGGATTTTCTAAATTATTATTATTAAATATAATTTGTGTTGTTTTTCATGAAAAAATGTTGAATTTTATCAAGTGCATTGTGAGGATTTCTGGAGATGATATTATGATTGTTTTCCCTTTTTATTAGTAATAGGTATCTTATATTCTTGCATTCCTGGAATTATAGCCACTTGGTCTTGTTATATTCCTTTCCAGTTGTTGCTGTTTTTTCTTTGCTATTAGTCTACTATTAATTTTAATATTTATACATGTTATAGGATTTAAATTTATATTTTCTTTGTAGGATTTTTGAAACAGAATGCATGCTTAAGAATTTAATTTTTTGTGCTTTGGATTAGAATATTTCTTAATGGTTGGTAGAATCCCTCTGTGAAACTACTTGGACCAGGTGCTTTTTGTTGAGGTGTAGCTTCAGTGACAACTTTTAAATTTCTTCTAGGGTAATTAGTCTGTTTAACTACATTTGCTAATTTATATTTTCCTAAATATATCCTTTTAGGATATATAATAAAAATGTGTCCTTTTTATTCATGTTCTGAAACTTATTGCACAGAATTAAATAATATTTTCTCTTATTATTATGTTAATACACTTTACATTTTTCTCTTTATCCTGTCTCATTTTTTGCATTTTTACTCTTTTATTTTATTGTGTGTTTATTTTCTCACAACTAGCTCTAGGATTGATTTATCTGTTTTACTATTTTCTCCTTATTAAATATTACTTCTGTTTTATACTTTATTAAATCCAGATTCATCTTTCCTGGCATTTTTCTATTCTTTTTAACTCCCTATTTCTTGCTAAACTCACTTCTTTTCATAGTTTTTATTTATTTATACAAGTATATAGGACCATGAATTTTTTCTCTAAGCATTATTTTAACTGTATCCATAACTTCCAATATGTAGTGTTATTTTGAATTTTTGAATTTTTGTTTAATACAAAATTCTATGATAAAAAATGTTTTTAATTTCCAGGTGATAGGTATTCTTCCATTTTAGTACTTAATTTCTATTTTTGTTTAATTGTCATCAGAGAATGTTGTTCTAACTTTCTACCTCCGGAACTTAATTGATGATTTAATTGGTGGTTTAATGTATGGTCAATTTTGTGACTATTTCATGGACACTTTATTTTTTGGTTCAGAGTTCAACATATGCTTAAGAGAAATAATTTATTATTTAAGTAACATAGGCTCCTGTAACCAAGAGTTAAGAATGAACAAATAATATGATTACTGAATTATTATACAGATGCTTTTCTTACTTTGTTGTATTTTGTAAAATGACCAAAGGGAAATGTCTGAGGTGCTGAACTGTAGCCAACTGCTTTGATCTTTGATAATGATTGTATGACTACATAGCCTTTAATCTTGTGATGGTAAAAACATTCTAACTGGCCACACTTGTGCCCCCTTATCCTACTTTTCAATGTTAGAGTCCTATAATCACAAAAGCCTGCCTACAATGTTTATTAATGAAGAAACTCAAATCAGCCCAGAACTAACCCACCCCAAGTTCTAAACTATCTTTATTAGATGAAGCCGGACCTCACCAAAATGGGCCCACCTGACATTTGCAGTAACTTCAACCTATATGGGACCTCTACCTCATTAGATACTAAAAATAACATCCATCATCATATTAAGGTCACCATTTTCTTACATACCTTCTGTGATTAAGCTTGTAACTGATCTCCGCTTGCTCAAGAATTTGATCATCTCGAACTTCCTCTCCCCTTCTGGCTTTCCTCATGTCAAGCTAATGCACTCATTATCCTAAAACCTGCCTATCATTAGATGCTATATAACTATCATAGTTGCAGTTCAGAAAGACATATTTTAAAACTGATAGGCCACCTAATCTCTTGGTTCATGCTTATAAATAACCTCTTTCTCTCTTTGAAACCCCTGTGTCTCAGGAATTTGTCATTTGAGTGCATCAGGGAGAGAACCCCTTCTTTTGATCATGATCACTTCTTTATCTTAACATATTTTCAACCTACTTGAAATCCTGTGAACTAAGCTGAGTCAAAGTGTCCATCTAATGATGTGTTTCTGCCTGCTTCTGCTTACATTTCCTATATAATTTCCTTTATGACAGGTGGTGCCAGGAA
This sequence comes from Myrmecophaga tridactyla, assembly GCA_004026745.1. Classification (NCBI taxonomy): domain Eukaryota; kingdom Metazoa; phylum Chordata; class Mammalia; order Pilosa; family Myrmecophagidae; genus Myrmecophaga; species Myrmecophaga tridactyla. The sequence goes on from PVIY010012896.1 coordinate 33,526, forward strand.
TTTTAGATTTTTATTATGGGTTATAGCTTTCACCATTATGAAGTCCTCCTTTTTCACATGTAATGTTTATGGTTTGAGTCCAAGCTTATGAGAAGGTAAGATTTAGATATTTTCTCTTTTTTCTCTGCATTTACCTCTCATGCCTTTCCCTATTCTTATCCTTTCAGAGTCATTTCATTTAAGTGTGCTTCTTGTGTAAAGGACGCATTCATGTGTTGCTTTGTGATCCAAGCTGAAAGTCTTTTTATTTGAACAGGTGGGTTTATATATGTTTGGTCTTAGAACTTTATTTCACTTTTTGTTTGCTTTTATTGTTCTCTTTATTATTTTATTTTTCAGTAAATGGTCTGCCTTTCTGTTCTATTCTTTGTGAGTATTTGGGCAGTTTGTATTTTTATCTGGCAGCTATTTATAATAACGTATAATTTACTTAATTTTTAAATTAAGATTCGCTACTATATAAGCAGACAGCAGTAGTATAATTTTACTTCACCCTCATTCCTAAAATAAAATGGGTAAACTGGAAATATTGCAGATAAAAATCCAAGATCTATTCTTCAGTCAATTAAGCTTAACATTCAATGTTATCAAAGGAAAATATAAGTCCAAGGCTTGAAAATAAGGAACGGAGAAGTGACTTTCCTCAAGATACCACTCTGGGAATACACAGCACCCATGGGATCTTCAAGTCCAGATTTTCCATTTCAGGTTTCATCATATCCTTTGCAAAGTAGGCCTGAGTAGGAAAATTTATTAAGCATAAGCGTTTCTGGGTCATAAGATGGCTTTTAATGGTTTGTGAGATAATTACCTTCCTGTGATGGGCAAGGACAAAAAATCCTATGATAGAAGAGTGTCAAGGAATAAATACTAAAACTAAATGGAAGGTTGCCACTTGCATCTTCCCTTCTGCACTTCTCCAATGAACAAGTGGTGATTCCTGATTTAAACATTTCTGAATATTGCTGAGTGGAAAAAAAGTTACAAGACAGAAGGTGTTCCATGGACTGTATTTATTGACCTGCTCAACAACCTTAGGAATGAAGTACTATTAACATTCTTACAGATGAGAGAACTGAAGCTTATAGGAATTGAGTAATTTTCCTAAGGTCATAACATTTATTAAGTAGTGAAAGCAAAATTTATACTCTGGCCATATGACACTAAAGTACATACATTTTTTTTTTCTACTACACTATACCTTATGAATCTATGGGTAGAACTGCAGCGACTTTTCATTTTATAATTCTCTTCTTGGTGTCTTACAATGTATATTTATCATTACTATAATAAAAGCTGAGGAAAAAAGAAGGCTTTTGAGAAATCTGCAAAAGCATTGATTTTCTTACTATCCAAATGCATATTTATTTATTCATTCTTTCCATTTCTGCTCCCTTCTCAAAACCTCACTCCCAAATTTTATAAAATGGATAATAGGAACCCATTATAGACCTTTTTCTTTGACAGCTCAGCTACCCAAATAGTATTATTCCAGGACTAACAGTTTTCCTCTTTGATGGAGATTTGAATGAAACATTGGGAATTCTCCAGGGATGGCTTTTACTGGATAACACATACCAGCTGTATTTTCAATCAGCAAGTTGCCTTTAGGCTGCTTGTTTGCTTTCTCTACTGAGTAGAAGTCTCCCTGCCCATTCCCTAAGTGCATAATGAGGGTGTTTTATAGGAGGCAGGGTAACTTTAGAATTTCTTCACAATATTTCTACTGCATGTTATTTCCAGCTCAGTGTACACACTTAGGACTACTTTTTTAGCTGCCACATATGTCATGGTTTAAAAGGAGACATGTTCTCCTTAAGTTATTTGTCATGCCTTTTTAAAAATCCTATATGGGAAAATCTCTTGACATTGTTCTGCTAAAAGTATATCTCAGAGGGGTGCAAGGGTAGTTCTGTGGTAGAATTTTTGCCTGCCATGTGGGAGACCCAGGTTTGATTTCCACTCCATGTACTTTCCAAAAAAACAAACAAGCAAAAACCAAACAAATAAACCAAAAAATTCAACAAATGGTGCTGCAATAACAGGATACTCACATGGAAAAATAATGAAATGTGACCCCAAAATAGAGCATACAAAATATATATATTTTTTGTTTTTCTGGAGTACATAGTTCTAAACCACCAGTCTGGTATTAATGCAGCCCGTCCAGCCTATTTTTGATCAGTATTTGCATGGCATATTCTCTTTTTCCTTTCTTTTACTTTTAACCTATCCATGTCTTTATTTTCAATTTGTGCCATTGCAGATAGGATGTAAGGATTTCTTCTTTAAATCTAATGAGGCAACCTCTGTCTTTTCATTGTCTATTTAATCTATTAATAGATCTATTTATAGCTTATATAATTATTGATAAGAAAAGGTTTAAGTCTTCCATCATAGATTATTTTTATGTTTAACCCCCATTTTTTCTATTTTTCCTCATTCCCTGATTTTAAAAAATTAACTGATGCTTCTTAGTGCCCCATTTTATCTTTTCTGTGGCTTTTTGGCTAATCTTTCTTATTTCATTTTTATTTTGTATTGGTTACTCCAGAAGTTACAATAGGTGCCCTTAAGTTACCACCATTTGTCCTGAATACAAGTTAAGCCATATTCATGTATAATATAATATTTACAACGATATGTTTTCATTAACCCCCTCCCTTCCTTCAGGTTAAATTTGTTATACATTTTGCTTCTGTGTTTGGAATGAACTCTAAAACATATTTGCTATTATTTTTACTTTTAAGAATCAATTATCTGTTCAGATTATAATGAGGAAAAAAGTCATATTTAACTACTTCATTTAGCATTTCTAGTTATCAATTTTTTTTTTTGCATAGATCTGAGCTTCTATGTAGTGTCATTTCCTCTCAGCCTGAAGAACTTCCTCTAAAATTTCTTGTAGTACAGGCCTGACAGTGATTAATGCTCTTAACTTTTGTTTATCTAGTATGTCTTTATTTTTCCTTTCTTTTGAAGGTATTTTTGTTGGATATAGAATTATAGATTGATGGAATTTTTCTCCCCTTCTGCCTCTTTCAAGTCATTACAGATGTAATTCCATTATCTTCTGGCTTTGTTTCTCATGAAAAATCAGTAGTAATTCTTATCATTGTGTTGCTCTATGTAATGTCTCTTTCCTCTGACTGCTTTTCTTTTATTTTGAAGAAGTGATTATGATGCACTTAGGTGGTTTGTGTGTATGTAAGAGAGAGTGGGGGGTGGGGGAGGGAGGAGGAGAGGGAGAGTTTATCGTGCTTAGCATTCACTGGACATCTTAGGTCCGTGGGTTGATATATATATATATTTTTTTACATGGGCAGGCACCAGAAATCGAACCTGGGTCCTCTGGCGTGGCAGGCAAGCGTTCTTGCCGCTGAGCCACCGTGGCCCGCCCCGTGGGTTGATATTTATTATCAAATTTTAGAAAAATCTTCCTCTTCTTCAGAGACTTCCATTTCACATATATTAGATGACTTGATGTTGTTCTGGATGTCATTTTGGCTTTCTATTTTTTTGTCATTGTTGTTGTTGTTGGTGGTGGTCTTTTCTCTCTCTGCTTTATTTTGGATTGATTCCTGCAGATAAGGCTTCAAGTTCACTGATTTTTCTTCTGCAGTATCCAATCTGTTGTTAAGCCCATTTAATGAATTTTCATTTCAGATATGGCATTTTTCAGCTATAGTATTGAATTTGGTTTTGTCTCTTCTATTTCACTGCTTAGATTTTCCATCTGTTCACTAAACTTTTTTTTTTTTAAGTCATTGGACATATTTAACTGCTTTAAATTCCCCATCTGTTCATTCAACCATCTATGTCAGCTTTTTTCTGTCTCTATTGACTGCTTTCTTTTCCTTCTGATTATGCTATGTCTTTTCCTGCCTCTTCTTGTGTCTAGCCATTTTTTAATGCTAGACATTATTTAATGCTAGACATCGTAGATGCTATATTTTTAAATGTCTGGGGTTTTTTTGTCTTTCTTCCTATGAAGGGTTGAGTTTAGGTCATAATATGGTGGACATAGAGTAGACTTGGATCTATAGCTTAATTATAATTACTCCTATGAGTAATATTTTTTGTTTTTAACTCTATGCTTAGTATATTTGGCAAAGTGTCATTATTTTGGCTCATCAAAATTTCAACATCTTCCACTGTTGTGTCACATCTGATATCTTCATTCATGTCATGGCCCCAAATCAGAACATTATGCCAGGGTTTATGGAGCCTCTTCCTGAGGACACACAGATAATATTCAGGCAAATACTCAAAAGAATCCCTGTACAGATAGATCTCTTATGGGCCTTCTCTGTGCTGTCATCTTCTCTTTAGTACCCAGTCCTGAAAATCTCAGTCAATCGCAGTCCTTAACTCTAATATCTAAATTTCTTCTGCCCAGCAAGCCTGCTGCTCTCCACTTTCCACTGTTAGGAGACTCTCATATATTGTTGGTAAAAATATAAATTGCTAAAAAGCAATCCTGTAGAGAACAATTTTACAATATGCATTAAACTTAAAAATGCAAATGAGGATGTTTTCTGTGACCTCCAAAATAAATTTGGTGGAGAAAGTCAGGTGGAAGAGGGTGGAAGGATAATTCAGTGTTAGAATTCTTTCCTGCCATGAGGGATACCTGGGTTCAATTCCCAGTCCATGCACTTCCCAAAAAAAAACAAACAAAAGTCACTGGAGCACAGTGTGTATAGAATATAAATATGTATATATTTTTTTAATCGCGAGTTTTTGCTTGCAATAGCGTGTGTACACATAATGAAACTTGAAACAATTAAAACCTTTGGAGACATGTGAAAGTAGGGATAAATGTGTAGATGGAAAACTTTTGTACAATTCACTTTAATTTGCATTTAAAAATTTTAAACTATGTGAAAGTTGTACCTATTTAAAATGAATAAATATGTTAAAATAAGTATCGTAAAGGATTAAAAACCTGCAAATAATACGTCTAACGATTCACAGAGGTTCACAGAACCCTACTTTGAGAACTTCTATTTTATAAGTTTGTTAGATTAGCAAACATGTACATGGAATATATTCAAACAGTACAAAAGTGAAAGTTAAATTTCTATCACACTTCCGACCCCTATCTCCATATATAACTGCCAGCTTTTAGCCATAGAATATCTCCAAATAGTGCCTGTGTGTATTTGTTATGTACTTATACACATTCTGTATATTTATAGACCAGAAACTTTTATGAATACTTGACAATATGATGACATGTGGCATTCCTTTTATGATTTTTGGTCTAAAATAGTTTCAGTAATTTAAATTTTCAAACAACATCAGCATTTTAATAGAAATTTTTCCACTTTTTGGTAAGGATTTATTTGTAAAAGCCTCCTATTAGCTGTTAAGACCCTGTGCTTTATATCTAGTCCTTTTGTAATTTCCGAGATGGTTTATTGCTCCTTTACCTCTTTTTAGCTTCATAATCACTGAGATTCATTAAAGAGTATTTTGGTTTTTTTTTTAACAATAGTAATTTTCAACAATAAAACTCTTGGATGTGTTTACCACTTCTACTTTTTCTTTCTAGTTTCTTATTCATTAACATCTACTATATTATTTATTATTTCCTTTTTCTTTTCTTAAATTTATCTTTTTATCTTCTTGAGTTAAGAATTAGTTCATTTATTTCTATTTGTAATTATAATTTTAAAATCATTAAAAATATGAATTATTATCTGATGACATTTTGCTATGGTGTATTATCATTCACGAAGAAGTGCAACTTTAAAATTTCTAGATGACTAAAATATTGGTTTAATTGCATTGTGACCAGAAAATTGGACCTGTATACTTTTTCCTTGGAAGAAATCATCAAGGTTTTCTTTGGGGCCTACAATAGGATTAAGAGGATTCCTTCTCTTCTTATTATATTAGATACTTGACACAAATATACTAAATGAAGACTTATGATAAATTTCATTTATTTTCTTGCTTAATGTTGCCTATTTGATTTTTCAAAACCTGGAAAAATATCTTTTATAAAATTCCACTGTAATTGTTATTTTTTACTTCATTTTTTAATATAAAATGAAGATTTCATGCTATATAAAGTATTAAGTGAATGTGTCTGCTCCCTTACAATTTTAATCTCAGTGAGAAAAAGCAATTTTTTTCTGGAGGTAGGTTTCTAGATGCCTCAAGGCTAGAGAACAGATGTCTCAAAGCTAAAGAACATTCCTTTGAAGTTGATTCTATTCCTTCTTATCTATTGCCTATTTTAAAACAAATTTCATTATCATCAAACTATATATTTACCAAGAAAATATTTCTGGCCCTAACATATGACTAACTTATTGTAAATTATATCAATAAAATAAAATTCCAGCAAAAAAGATCCTAAGATTGAAGATCCCAAGAATTTACACTTGATTTTAGCATATTTGTATAAATTGCTAACTTTTCTTAACAACGATTTGAAGAATGCAAGTTCAAAGGGCAGAATTATGAACTGAAATATACTGCAAGTTCACCTGCAATTTGTGTGTGTGTGTGTGTGTGTGTGTGTGTGTTTGTGCATTGTCCAAGTATTGACCAGGTCTCCCACATGGAAGGTGAGCATTCTACCACTGAACCACCCATGCACCCTTATATTTGCAATTTTAAAGCAACCAAGGCTTCACCGTGTATATGGATACCAAAAAAGGGCAGATGGTCCACCACACTCCTTTCACCCACACTACCACTTTCAGGTATTATCTTTGGCTATGCCAGACACTGAAACAATCGATTTTACCTTTGCCTGTTATATAAATATTCTCCTTGTCAAGAGACTAAACTTTGTTGGGGCAGTACATAAAAAGCCAATTCAAGGTTTTCAAAAGGATCAAATGAATGGAGAAAATGGATGGACATTGATATGACTATAGCTGTACAGGCACTAACTTGCTGAAATGTACTTTATGTGTGTTATCAGAGATATTGCAACTCTTGTTGAAGTGGTTTCTGCCATGATAAAGAATCAAGCCAAGCCAAAGAATTTTCATAGAATTATAAAATGTTAGACCTTGTAGGAACATTAGAGAGCATCTGAAATGTATCAGGCAGGATCATTTCAAAAAAACAGATAGTATATATAAAAAAGGATAATTTAAGGAGAGCTTTAAAAAGAACTAATTACAAAGGCATAAGCAGTGAGTAGGGAAATGAAATGGATGATGCAGTACCCTGGGATTAGTAATGGTGAGGTGTAATTTCCACCCTTAAGCCTGAAGGAGGGAAAGGAGGAAGTAGTTTCTTACACAGAATGAGAGACAGACCTGGAGAGTTCCAACTTGAGAAGAACTGAGGTACATGGCCAGCTCAACAGTAATGCAGAGAAGGAGCTGGAGGAATAAATGCCTCAGCGTCCTGCTCCTCCCTCTCTCCCAAATCCTATCAGTGCTCCCATAGGCTAAACTCCACTTAAAAACGTGCAAAAACCTGTACAATGAAAGCCACAAAATACCATTGAGAGGCATTAAAGAAGACCTAAATAATTAGAGAGGTATTTCTTTTCATGAATGAGAATACACTTTTTGATTAAGACGTCAATTCTGCCCAAGTTAATATAAAGATTCCACCCAATCCTAATCAAAACCCTAGGAGGAATTTTTGTAGAAATTTGAAAAACTTATTCTAAAATATAGGTGGAAAATCAATAATTTTAAGTAGCCAAAACTATTTGAATTTGAGGAACAAGTTTGGTAGACCTACATGACCTGATTTCAAGACTTAGTTAAAAAAAAAAAAAAAACTACAAAAATCAAGCAGTGTGATTTTGGTAAAAGAATTTAAATTAGATCAATGGACCTGATGAATCCATAAATAGGTCCACACTTATACGATAAATTGATTTTTGACAAAGACGTAAAAGAATTTAATGGAGACACAACAAAAGTATTAGAAATCCATATACAAAAAAATGAACCTCAACCCCGGCTTTACATGATCATACAAAAGTAAATTTAAAATGAATCATAGACCAAAATTAAAAAGCTAAACTTCTTGGGTTTCTATACTAAAATATAGAAGAATATCTTCACAGCCTCTGGGGAGGCAAAACATTCTTATTTAGTACATAGAATTCATAGAGCATAACAAAAAACAACAGTAATTTGAACATCATCAAAATTAAAACTTTCTGTTTATCAAAAACCACAGCTGAACTCCTACTCTGGCCAAGATGGAGTAAGAGAGACCACATTTGCCTTCCCACCTGAAACAACCATAAATCCGGACAAAATCTATGAAACAATAGCCCTCAGGACAGTGGTCATCAGGCAACAAAGGGAAGTGATCATGGAGAAACAGAAACAAAGAAAGTGAAACCTAGGATTACCCCAGTTTAACACCTGGAGAAAGTTTCCAGGCTATGGAACCAGGAGGGGAAGAGCTTGGCAGTCTCCCTGAGTTAAGGAGACAGGATTGGGAATCCAAGAAATCCGAGGTAGTTAGAGTTCTTGGGGCAGGGAATTGGTAAGGAGAGAGCTGAACAGAGAGACATTTGGAGATGGGCAGAGGGTTCCCCTCAAATCTTCAGTTAAGTACTGGTCAGAGCTTGTAAGAGAACTAGTAAGGCTAGGAAATGAAAAACTAGAAAGTAATAGAGGCAGGAGTTACTGGGGCTCACATGGGCTGCCTGAGTTGGGAAAGTTCGCAACAGCAAGACTGAAAGACCTCAGAGGTTATGGGTTATGAATTAGAGTATTAAAAAGGATCTTGGGTGGTACGATGGTGGCTCAGTGGCAGAATTCTCGCCTGCCATGCCAGAATGAAATTTCTAAGTATCAAAGTCATCACTGGTGAATTCTAACAAATATTTAACAAAAAAAATATACATATATACAAAGATACTTCCAAATATACAAAAATACTTCCAGAAAAATGAAGAGTATAATTCCCAGCTCATTCTATGAGGCCAGCTTTATTCTAATATCAAGACCAGACAAACAAATAAAAAGGAAAGAAAACTAAAGGCCAAGATCTGCCATATGCACAGATACAACAAATAATATTTTTAAATATCAAATTGAACCCAATAATATATATGCATGATAATACAATATGACATAGAAAATTTATCCCATAAATGCAAAACTGGTTAAATATTTGAAAAACTATTAAAGTAATTATTTATTAAAGTAAAAATATAAAAAAGAAAAAAGGATAATAGATGCAGAAAAAGAACTCAACAAATTCAACATCCACTCATCATTAAATCTCTCAGCAAAGTAAGAACAGAAAAGAACCTCCTCAATCTTTTAAAGAGTATCTGTTAAAAGCCTACAGCTAATAACATACTTAATAGTGAAAGACTAAATATTGCCCCCTCCAAGACCACAAACAAAGATAGTATGTTCCCTCACACCACTTCTGTTCAACATTGCATTGGAAATTAATTTTGCAAAAAGAGATAAAAAGCATCCAGATTGGAAAGGAAGAAACAGCTGTTTTATTCATAAATTATGGTGGTTTAATAGAAAATCCTATGGAATCTATTTAAAAAGCTACTAGAATTAAGTGATTTTTTTTAGCAAGGTTACAACATGCAAGATCAATATACAAATATCAAATTTATTCCTATATAATGAGCCATCCGAAATTTAACTTTTAAAAAATAATTTATCATAACACTAAAATACATGAAATTCTCAAGGATATAGCAAAAATTGTGAAAGCTGTGATTACTAAAAATTACAACCTATTGCTGAGAGAATTTAAAGAAGATCAAAATAATTGGACAGCTATGCCACGTACATAAATCAGTGCATTCGATATTTTTAAAAGGTTATCTCCTCAAATTGATCTATAGGATTCAATATATTCCCACTCAAAATTCCACTAGACATTTTAGTAGAAATCCACAACCTAAATATGAAATCCCTTTGGGAAAAGAAAGTCTCTAGAACAAGAAGAACAAAGTTGTAGGGCATATATTACCTGACTTCAAGACTTATTATAATGCTAGAGTAATGAAGACAGTCTGATGTGGAGGAGTAATAGACCAATACATCAATGGAACAGGATAGTGTCAAAATAAATTTTGACAAAGGCGTAAAGGCAATTTGCTTTCCAACAAATGATGCTAGAACAACTGAAGAACCACATATAAAAGCAAAAGAAAGCAGATGCTCAACGTTATTAATCATTAGGGAAATGCAGATTAAAACTACAATGATATACCACTACATACTTATTAAAATGGATGAAATTTGAAAAACTGATTATATCGAGCATCGAAAAGAATGTAAAAGAACTGAAACTCTCATTCCACTCCTAGGTATTTTCCTAAAAGAAATGAAAGCATATTTCCATACAAAGCCTTGTACAAATGTTCATAACAGTTTTATTTGTAATAGCCAAAAGCTGAAAATAACCCAGATATCAGTTAACAAGTAAACAGATAAGCAAAATGCAATATGTCCATACAATGGAATACTATGTGGCAATAAAAACAGAATGAACTATTGATACATGGAACAACATAGATGGATCTCAAAATAATTACCCTGAGTTAAAGAAAGCAGAAAAAAGAGATTTTGCTCGTTATGTTCCATTCATAAAAAATTCTAGGAAATGCAAACTAATTCATAATGGCAGAAATGGTTTCCCGTGGAACAGGATATGTTGGGTATAAACAGGAAAGATAGATTCCAAAGGGATTCAAAGAAACTTTTTGGGTAATAAGATATATTACATGGATTGTAGTAATACTTTCACAAGTGCAAACATATGTCAATACTTATCAAAGTGATCATTTTAAGTATGCACAGTTTATCATATGACAATTACATATCAATTATTTTCTTCAAAAACAGAACACAGTTAACTGAATGGGTAAACATGATTGGGAGAAAATATTTGGAATATGCATTTCTGACAAATGGTTTGTATCCAGAATGTATATAGTTCTAAAATCTCCTATACCTAAAGAATAAATGACCCAGTTTAAAACGGGCAAAATATTTAAACAAATATTTCATGAAAGAAAGTATGAGAGTGTCCAACAAGCACAAGAAAAGATGCTTAACATTTTCTTCACCAGGGAAGTACAATTTAAAACCACTATCCATGCCCACTACAATCATTTAGAACAAAAATACAAACAATCCAATTGTAGGCCACAATATTAAGGTACTAGAAATTTCACCCAGTGTTTGTGGGAGTGTAAGACGGTAATCATCTTAGAAAATGCTTTGGAAATATTTTATAAAGTTAACCCTACACTTACCTTATGACCCACCAATTTCACACCATAGCTAAACTATCATGCAAACCCAAAGGAAAGGCTCTTTCAGGTACATAGTGACTCAGAAATGTTTTTCTTCTCCATAGTTATTATTGGGGAGTCAGTGGAAATACGTTCGTGCAAAATCAGAAAAACAAATTAATAGAAAGATATAGGGTCTAAAACCAATGAATTAAAAATGAGAGAGTAATAAAAATAGCTCCCAAATTTACAGTTATACTAGGTATAGCAAGCAATTAGGATAGGTAGGAGTACAAGGAGAAAGGGAGAACGATGGATTCTCTAGACTGACAATTCAGAACAGCATAAGGAAAGATAAAGGTTGATAGTGTATGGGAAAACTTAAGACAGCCAATCTTAAAATATCTTAAGGAATACATCATCTATATGCCCAAATAAATCTGCAATAGAAAGGCTACAGTTAAAAGGAATGGCAGAGAGCACTGATCCTTTAAAATATAGACTGAACACTAAACAACTGTGGCAACTTTTAATGTCATTTTGAATTACTTTTTCCCTTAATATTAAAAGGATATTTGAGAATCTCTTATTTCTTGGGTTAAAAAAAAAAAGAAAACAGAAATACAACAGATACTTCAGTTTCACATCAGCTTCTGTGGTAGTCAATTTCATGCGTCAGCTTGACCCAGTGATGGTGTCCAGTTGTTTGGTCAAGTGAGCACTGGTCAAATTGTAACTGTGAGGAGACAGCATAGATGGATTCATGTAATCAATTGATTGTATCTATGGCTGATTTCATTTACAATCAACAAAGGAGATTGCCCTCAGCAATCAGAGGAATTTCCTCATCCAATCAGTTGGAGTTCTTAAGGCAAGAACTGAGGATTTTAGAAGTCAAAAAGAAGAATTTCTGCCTTTTCTTCAGCTGGCCAACTTCTCCTGGGGAATACAACTTCACCTTCATCAGTTTCCAGCTTGCAAAGTTACAGAGTTCGGACTTGCCGATCCCCACAGTCACATGAGGCAATTCCTATAATAAAATCTCTTAATATTTTTATTTCTCTCTTCTCCTCTCTTTCTCTCATCCCCACCCCCCACCCCCAGGCCAGCCCTCTCTTTTTTTTTCTCTCTCTCTCTCAGAGAGAGGTTCTGTTTCTCTGGATGATACTGACTAAAACAGTTTCTTTTCCTTCCATTAAATTCACAAAAAACTAAATTTCATATCTTCTTACCACAAATATTATGTAAAGTATAAGAAAACTATTTTCAATCTAGTTGTCTAACCCCATACATCCTTCCTTATGTGTATATGCACAGACAGCTGCCTGGAATCATGCTTATTTAATGTTAATTCTATCTCTCAGCAGTGGGATTTGGGTGACTTTTTTTTTAACTCTCATAGTCATACATTTTTATAATGCTTGAATTTTTACAATGAGAATGTATCATTTCTGTAAAGATAATAAAGAAGCAAATTTTAATAAAGGAAACTTCACCAAAGCATGCAAAATGTATAATAGCCTAAAGCTACATGGGGTGCTGTCATTTTTCCAGGGAAAACTCAGAAGTCAATCTGCACAAGCTGGGAGCTGGCTGGCAGTTCATCTATCTCTGCTGCCATACCCCAGAGGCTGCACCTGTGTTCTGGAGGCTATGGCATCCTCTGCCCCCCATATCGCTAATGATTTTCCTTGGAGGCAATTGTCATGACTACAAAGCACTCCAACCAGCATGCTTGGTACAACAGAAACAATTTAGTCATTTCGCTATTAACTTTACTATAAATAAGGAATATACAAGTGTAGACCATTTAAAGAGGTACAAATACAAGGGCCTCCATCAGTTATCATCCTAAGAGGGATGTAAACCAGAATAAAGTTTTGAATAATTACTTGGGAATGGTAAATCCAGAAAAGAATGAAAGAGGTACAAACAGAGAAAGGAAATGATGTTATAAACATTCCACATTCCTCTATTCAATGTGTATTCACTTATTGATTTATTACTTATTGAGACTCTGACAATGTTCCTGGAGCTAGAACTGCAGGGTAAACAGATAGGGTAGACTGATTCATGCCTTTTTAGTGCTTTTTCAGTGGGAAAGGGAGAAAATAATCAAACAAGTGAAAATTGTAGTCGGTGCATTAAAGAAAACAAACAGCGAATTAGATAAACAATAGAAGAGTGTTCAGGGAAGGTCGCTATGGGAAGAGATGATTACTGGAGATGAGAACCATAGAACGAGTGAGCATGCAAAAAGGATGCAATGGAGTGCTTTCCTTGTAGAAAGTGTAAAGACTCTGATGGGGTAGGGAGTTTGGTGAATTCGAGGACCTGCAGAGGGTCAGCACAGCTGGACAGCTGGGGGGAAGAGGAGAGTGACCCCGCCCCTAGAGAATGGCTGAGGACAATCCAGAGCAGCAGGCGGGCTTACAGTGACCTTGGGAGTTACACCATCTTAAGAACCAGGCCTCATTTACTATCTTTGATACAATCTTAGAGGAGATTTCCTCCCTGATTGCTATAGTAGGTTGATTGGTGGTCCCAGAAGATATGTTCACCAGAAACCTGTGAATCTGTCCTTATTAGGAAAAGAGGGTCTTTGCAGATGTAATTAAGTTAAGGACCTCCAGATGAGATCATCCTAGATTAGGGTGGGTCATAAATCCAAGGACAAGTGTCCTCAGAAGAGAAGAGAAAAGAATACACACAGGAGGCCATGTGAAGGCAGAGGCAGAGATGGGAGGGATGCTGTCACAAGCTGAGGAATATCTGGACCGTCAGAAGCTGGAAGAGGCAAGGAAAATTCACTCCTAGAACCTCAGGAACGTGGTCTTGCAGATGACTTTGATTTCAGACTTCTGGCTTCCAAACCTGTGTGACAATAAATTTCTCTTGTTGCAAGCCATCCAGATTGGGGTGATTTGTTATGGCAGCCTAAGGAAACTAATAGCTACCAGTGTTTCTCTCTGCTTTCCTTTCCCAAAGGCTTGCTCACTCAGAATAACCTGGAATAATTTATCTACAACAGGTGATGAGATGTAGAGGGGGCGACAACAAGCCTCCCCAGAAACAAGAAACTTGGCTTAAGCATCCCACCGTTCAGTGTCCACTGGAATTGTCCAAAGAGCACAGCCCAGGGCCACCAGTCCTGCCTTCTAACACCCTCTTGCCTTATGTACTGTAAAGAGATTTTTGGATGCTTGGTTTTTTAAAGACTCCCTCTTTTAATGCTTTAGGATCCTGGCATTCCCTTGGGGCCATCATTTAACCAACTTCTATTAAAACAATCAGGAAAATGTTCTTTGCTTTTGCATTTTTTATTGTGTTTTCTATATCTCCATAACCGATTCAGAATTCTCTCCATCTTTGACCTTAGACATATCCAGGCCAGACTCTCCTCAGGAAGAGGGATTTATGCTTCAGGATCTTAGAGCAGAATATTCAACTGAAATTCTCACTAGTGGTATCTACACCCCCAAAGGAACAAAATCACTTCTAATGAAGCCATGGACCTTCCTCCTTGAAATCGTCCTTGCCTGCTAGCTTGTGAGAGCTCTGTGCTTATTAAGGAAACCATCCATATAAAAGTGCTTCCCTCTCCAGAGACAGGAAAGGGCTCCTCATGGGACCACTCATGTTTTCTGTGTGGTCACAAGTCACTCGGGCAGGCTGGCCAGCCTTGGAACACAGAGAAGAACTGAGAAGGTAGAAAGCCCCCAGCTCTGGTAGCAGAGGGAGTAGGCTGAGTTTGAGCAGTGGGACTGTGCATGTTTGGCTGGAAGAAGGGGTCTCTTACTCAGAATAGGACCACACTTTGAATGAAGAGCTGAACGAGGAAATGAAAGCAATGAAGGGTACTAACAGCTGAGTTTGTGGCCTTGGGTGTGAGGCTGGGAATCCAAAGGGGAGGTGGCTGGACCACAGTGGAAGACTGCTGTCCACAGCTGAGTCCTCAGTGCCAGGATGGTAAGTCAGGCAGATCCCAGGCTTCAGAGTAGAAGCAAAGAGAAACCTAAAGTCCTTTCACCTGGTCCACTGGACTATGTGTCAAATGACAGTGGCTTGTTCACCAACCTTGCTGCATCTCAAATCTTAACAAGACCAAATGTTCAAACTCTAAATAGAATATGGCCATTAAGACATGTAACCTTTAAAATGTAAACTCCCCTAATTATCCTTAGGAATTTAGGGACCAGCTTATAGTTGGAAACATAGACCACCATTGATCCAAAACCTATCACAGAGAATATTCTTTGTTTACTTCTCTTTCACTATTTCAGAAGTTCTCAAATGTTAGCTGCTCATCAGAATTACTTGGGGGAGCTTACTAAGTGACAGATGTGCCAATCTCAACTTTATCTGAATAGCTGAATAAGACTAGAAATAAACATTTTGAGCAAATACTCTGCAGATAGCTGGTGTGGCTTGTGCAGTGGGGACCATGTTTTGGGAACCACTCCCTAACTGGGATGGCCTCAGAGTGAGACCCAGTCTTGGTCATGTTTTCACACCCATCACAAATGCTTTTTGGCCTGAACTGAACTAATAAATGCATCTCTGAAGTGTGGATAGGATGCTAGGGGGAACACCTGGAAGACAATTACACAGACTCAGGGATGTTTAAGCTTAGCGTTATGGATTGAATCCTGTCCCCATTCCCGACCAAAGGACATCCCAGTCTTATGGCTGCAAACTCATTTGTAAACAGGATCATCTGAAGATGTTATTAATTAAGATGAGGCCAAACTGAATCACAGTAGGCTCTACCCCGATATGACTGGAGTCCTTAAAAGCAGAGGATGTTTAGAACAGTCAGTAGGAGACAGATAGGAGAGAGACGGCCATATGATGGAGGCAGAGACTGAATTATGGATTGCTGGCAAGCCACCACCAGAATGCTGCAGACCTCACAGAAAACATGGCTATGAAGACACTTTGATTTTGAACTTCTGGCCTCCAGAACTGTGAAACAATAAATTCTTGTTCAATCCAACTAATCTGTGGTACTTTGTTACAGCAGCCGCCGACAAATGAAGACACTGAATATCAACCCATAAGTAGAG
This sequence comes from Myrmecophaga tridactyla, assembly GCA_004026745.1. Classification (NCBI taxonomy): domain Eukaryota; kingdom Metazoa; phylum Chordata; class Mammalia; order Pilosa; family Myrmecophagidae; genus Myrmecophaga; species Myrmecophaga tridactyla. The sequence goes on from PVIY010012896.1 coordinate 49,810, forward strand.
CACTGGCAGGCAAACACAGGTGGGGAATAGGAAATCCCCCAAACAGGAAGCAGTTACAAAGGAGGGATGTAAAGAAAGTGGAGGAGAGGCGGCTGAGGGTGGGCTACAGGAGACCCTGCTCTGCTCTTCCTCCTTAGGTACTGAGAGAGTAGGGCCAGGCCAGCCAGAAATAGTCCCCGAGGTTGTAGGAGATTATAGGATGATTGTAGGAAGCCTGGAATTTATATCTTTCCTTGACTTCTTCAAGGCTCAGACATCTTCAGTCCCAAAGGGGACTCTCACTGTGAAACTCTTTTTATTTTTATTTTTCTGGTTTTCCAGCCCCATACCCCTTATTTATTGCCTGCCCTTTGCCCTACTGTCTGACTTTTCTCTTTTCCTTGCCTTGCCCTCTGAGTCAGTCTCTTCTCTATCTAGAACTCGATGGTCCTCTCCTGTAAATCTCAGCTCTGCCCAAGATGGGGAAGGGAGGAGAGGAGTAGAGAAAAAGGAAGCAAGAGAGGAAGGAACACAAAGAGAGAGGGAGAGAAGGGGGAAGTTAACCTTTACTAAGCATCTATGTTGTGCAAAGCGCTGTCATAGATGGCATTTTGTTTAATCCTTATGATAAGCTTTTGACACAGCTACTCCAAGCCCAAACTGCAAACTGAAGCTAAATAATTTGCCCAAATTACACAGGGTTTTGCTTCCCTTCTGTAGATGCATGATTAAATAGTTTATCCTTGATGGATGTAATTTCTGCAGTCAATCCTGATTGAGTGGCAAAAGCCATATTTATATTTTTGTATTAACCACAGTAATAATTAGTACTAGTGTTCTATTGACTTACTATGCAAGAGAAACATCTTTAGGGCCAGTTCCTTATTTACAATTATACCCAAGGAAACTTTTGAAGGCTTTTCTCAATTCAGAAGGAGTTACTGTGAAGGAAAAAATTCCCAGCAGAGTTCCTGGTTTGAGAACTTCACTCTGGCTCTCAACGTTCCAGTGAAGTTCTGGATACAGTGTGTTCCAGTGAAATTCCCCAGAGATCCAAGTATACAAGCTTCCTAAAATCTCAATCAATGGTACCTAAAGGGCTTTTATAGAGAATTAAACATTTCTCAAAAAAAAATAAGTTCCCATACTCCGATTGCCTAACATAAAATGGAGGCAGCAGGATCATCCAAAAGATTATTTGCCATTGGATATGGAAGGACAAGGCAGGACAACAGCCTGTGTCCCAAGAAAGTAGAGATGAGAAAGAATAGGCTCACACATCCTGCCCCTCACCATCATGGTATCAACCATCCCCATCCCCAATACTTCCATTGCATCCAGCCCAAAGCTCCAAAAGAGTAAGATCAACCCAATGAGAAACAGTGGATTATCTGCATGACAATGTCAAGTTCTCAATCCTTCTTGTATGAGTGATATAATACAAGAGTGAATAAATGATCATGTGGTAATTAAGAATTCACCTCCTAAAGAAAGCACTATCAGATACAGCAAAGAAGGATAGCTGTGAACATGTTCCTATTTGATAATACAAATTGATCAATGGGGTGTGCTTGCGCAGCTGGGAATATTTCCCACCCCCCTCTAAAATAGGTATGACCATATTAAATAATGAGCAGTGATGGCTGATAGAATTATAGTGGAAATAATGTGTGTCAGTTTCTAGACAGAGCTTTTAAGAAGTGGGGTGCCAAGTGGATAAACAAAATGTGGGATATACATGCAATGGAATATTATGCAGCAGTAGGACAAAATGAAACATATGAAAGCATGGATGAACCTCAAGGACATAATGCTGAATGAAATAAGCCAGATACAAAAGGATAGATACTGTATGACTTTGCTATTCTGATCCTGGTAAAGTTAAACTCACAGGCTTATAATGTAGAATATAGGGGACCTAGAGAGTCACAGAAGCTAGAGACGGGTGAATAGTTATCTAATGAGGTTGAACTTAAATGTAAGGGAATGGATAGAAGTGAAGGCAGTTCATTAGTAGGTTTATAAGTAATATTGCCATATTGAAGGTGAACATGATTGAAAGGGGCTGTATAGAGTCATGTATCCTACCAATTAACACTATAAATATAAATAAGTTCTTGCATGAATTATTTCAAAGCAGTTTATGTACAAAGGGTAAATAATAGAGGGTTATAGGGGGAAAACTATTAGGGCAGGCTATGGTCTATGTTTAACAGGAAGACATCAGCAGCACCACAGCAATACTAGGGGTAAATAATTGGGGTAGAGGGACAAGAGTTAAAGGGAAATTTGGATTTTCTATCTGATGAGGGCATGTTAATGTGTTATTTTTCTTATGGGGGCAATGAAAATTGCATAAAAGTGAGAGTGTTGATGGTTGTACAACTAAGTGAGGATAATGTAAGACATGGATTGTTGACTTTGGACATTATACATGATGCCCAATGTATGGAGGTGGCTGAAGGGTACATTGAGAAGCAGAATGGCAAACTGTGGTATATGCATATGGTGGAATGCTGCACTACAGAAACTAACAAAGTAATGAAGCACGTAGCAATGTGAATGAAGCTGAGGTACATTATATGGTACAAAATAAGCCCGAAACAAAAGAGGAAATATTGTATAGTCTCTTTTAGAAAATACTTATAAGGAAATTGGGGCCTAGATTGTAACTTTTTATATCGGTCACATTTAGCCCAGGGCTATAAATGTTATTTCTAGATTTTGAGATGCTGTGCTATATATGTATAACCTGCTATATATGTTTTCCTGGAACTTTGAGTATCTGTGTAACACCTAAAAGTCAGAATTGAAGTTCTGCAGCTCAGAAAGTCAGCATTGCTACATACAATAACTGTTAAAGAAACTGAAAAAAGAGATCAGTCTTCAATTATAGATAAGAATGAAGCTGATCTGATCGGGGCTAAGGTAAATCAGAATACAGAGTAAAGGATGATATTGTCTGTATTTTGGAACTTTATCTATTGTGTGAGACCAAAGGAAGAAAGATTTACTTTGTCCCAAACCTAAATTTTCTGTAGCACATAATCTAACTCAACCTGTCTGGATGGTTAATTCAAATAACCCAAACACAAGGAGCCCAGAATGGGAATGAGGATTTGGAATTCTGCATAGCTTAATATAAGACACGAATACATCCCAGAGTAAGTTGGGCAGACAACTAAAAGGTATGGGCAAAGTCTCTTGAGGGAATGGAGAAAAAATATGCGACTATTACATTTTCAAATCAGGGAAGCACCTGATACTGTTTCAAAAGTTAAGGATTCCTATGTCAATAGGCCAAGTCCTTGATCCTGAGTCTTGTTCTTATGAAACTTATTTCTGTAGCAGAGAAATAATTTGGAGTTACTTCCAAATAGCCTTTTTTGTTGTTCAAATGTGGCCTTTTTGTCACTAAGCCCAACTCTACAAAGAAAATTATTACCTCCCCATTATGTGGGATATGATGTCCAGGGATAAAAGTCTGCCTGGCAGTATGGGACATGACCTCCTGGCCCTGGCACCAGGGGATTAACAACACCTTCTGGGCTAAAAGGAGGGAAAGAAAGGTAACAAAACCTGAAATCAATTGCTAAGAGAGTTCAAACAGAGTCCAGAGGCTATTCTGGAAGCTACTTTTATGTAAGCTTTAGCTAGAGATTGCAAATTACCACATGTGCTGGTTTGAAAGGAATATGTACCCTAGAAAAGCCATGTTTTGATCCTGACCAATTGTGTGAAGGCACCCGTTTCTCTGTTAAATCCCTATTCAGTACTGTAGGTTGGGAATTTGATTAGATTCTCTCCATCGAGATGTGACACATCCTTTGATTGGAGGGAGATATGACTCCACCTTTTCCAGGTAGGTCTTGATTCATTCACTGGAATACTTTAATAGAGGAAACATTTTGGAAAAAGCTTCAGAGCCACTAGATTCATGAAAGGCGAGAGCCAAGGCAGCCAGGGACTTTTGGAGATGAAGAAGAAAAATGGTCCCAGGGGAGCTTCATGAAAGAAGAAGCCAGGAGAGAAAGCTAGCAGATGTTGCCATGTTCGCCATGTGCCTCTCCAGTTGAGAGAGAAACCCCAAATTTCATCAGCCTTTCTTGAGTGAAGGTAACTTCTTGTTGGTGCCTTAATTTGGTCATTTCTGTAGCTTTGCTTTAATTGGGACATTTTCACGGCCTTAGAAGTGTAAACTTGTAATTAATAAATTCCTCCTTTTTAAAAGCCTTTCTGTTTCTGGTATATCACATTCTAGCAGCTAGCAAACTAGAACACCACAGTTTGCCAAACCCTAATCAAAACCATTCCTGTCAACCCTAAAAGAACACCTAGGACTTTATCTGAGATTCTACAAAAGTTTCAAGCACTATGATTACTTTTCAAAAACATACTACCTCCAGATGGGTTCTAGACCAGATAAGTCTTGAAACTCAGAAGGGCTAGCTTCTCTAAGAACATCAACTAGTTCCAACACCCATCCCATATTATTATTAACAGCCCTTTCCAACATGAAAAAGTAGAATGGGCTAACCCCTAAAGATTGAGAGAAGGATCAAAGGAGAAGGAGGAGTTATAACAGAGAAGGTAGGGTTTAACAAATGAATATGACTGCTACATCATTATATTGATATTTCTTTTAGTCTCCAGTGTCTTCAAGCAACAAGAAGGAAAACTTTGAAATTGTGGACATGTAACCTACTCTGAAATCTGTTCTGTAACTACTTGTTAAAATGTACTTTGAAATTTATTGCTTTTACTGTAAATATGTTTAAAAACGTTAAAAAAAAAAAGAAGTGGGGTGCTTCCCTCTTCCCTTTCTGCCAGATGAATTCAAATAACTGTGGGAGTTGTCTTAGTTTGCAAAACTTCTATGACAATATCACACAGTGAGATGAGTTAAATAATAGGAATTTATTGTCTCAAGGTCTGAGACTAGAAGGCATGTTTCCTCCCAGGATTGGTAGCTTTCTGGTGCTGGTTTTCCACAATCCTTAGGGTTCTTTGGTATGAATCCCTGTCTCATGTCACATGAGGAGATACTCTCCTTCCTCCCTTCTGTGACTTTCTGATTCTCTTTAAAAGGTCTCCAAATCTAGATTAAGTCTCATTGGCCCATACCTTACCTAAAAATAGCATCATCAAGAGATCCTATTTACACAGTGCTCACAGCCATGGGAATGCAGATTAAGATTAAAAGCTTATTTATGTTGGGGTACCTGATTCAATCTACCAACTGGGCCCTAGGCATCCCTGAATCCCAAGTGGGTAAGCACTGCCTGCCATACAGAAACACCCACTTCAGACTGTCAAGTAAAGACGAAATAAATTTCTTTTGCATTTAAGTTCTATTTCTTAAAGCAGCTCCACCTACTTATAACAATGGAAACATGGGTTAAATCTGGAACAAATAGTATTCTTCCACAGTCCAACAAGGGGCCATCTTCCTGCTGAGAAGGTTGTCCATGGGGGCCTGTCAGGCTGATGGGATTCTAACCTTCAACTCTGTGCATCAACATCAATTTGATTCAACTCTAAAGTTGAAACCATGGGGAGTTTGAGTCTCATCCAAGTGTGCTGGGAAACTAATAGAGTTTTTGGCAGGGAAGCAACCTAATTAGATTTACATTTTAGGACCAGTAATTCAAGACCAAAGCAGGGCCACTAGATAGAAGCTATCGCTGCGATCTAGGCTGCCAGCAGTGTAGACTGAGGGTGAGGAATCTATTCAAAAGATACCTAGGAGGGAAAAGGAGAAAGGACACTAAAGAATGAGTAGAGTGAACACTTAAGAGATAAGTAGAGACAAAAGAGCCTGCTAAGAAGACTCAGAGAAAACTAGGGGAAAACACAAAGGTATTTCCCACAAGAATGGAAACCAAGGATAGAGAAGTAAATAGGCTCAGATATTGCTGAAGGTCAAATGAGAACCCTGTCCATTTGGTTGTTTAATAGTTGTTTAATCCTGTCCAGGGGACAGGGTTGGGTGGGGACGGAGGAGGGTAGCTAAACCACATTGTAAGAGATTGAGACATGAATATAATGTGAGGATATGGAGATAGAAAACTCATTAAGAAGGGTTGGTTGTGGTTAGGAGGCTAAATAGGAGAGTATGCAGAGGGAGACACAAATTAAAGAATCTCTTTCTTTTTTAAGGATATGAGAGAATTGTTCAAATGCCACTGAAAAGCAACATGCGGAGAGGAAGCAGTTGGGCATACCTGGAAGACAGAGAGAATAATTGATGGAGCAAGTCCTTGATGATGCTTGAGAGATGCAGGGAGTGTGGGGTGCAGAGTAGGGAGAGAACTCACTGTTTTCAGGATGAGGGACTCTAATTTAAAATAAGAAGTAAAAAAGAAGGAGTACAAATGTTTCGCAGATTAAGTTTGAATGGATAATGAGACCAAAGATATCTATCTGATCTGCAGAAGAGGAAAGAGAAAGCATCTATAAAGTCTATTTAGAGCCTCTGTTAATTTGAGAAAAAGCAAAAGGGCTCACAAAGGATAACTTAGAGAGGAAACACACACATGAAAAATGATCCAGAAAAGATCTAGAGTGAATTCTCAAGGAAATTCTGGACCATGTAAACAAGTAGTTAAAAACATGGGCTTTCGCATCAGAGAAACAAGACTTTGCCTCCCAGTTTTATTTAATAGTTGTTTAATCTTGTACAATTTGCATCACCTTTCTAAAGACTCCAATTCCTACTGTATGTAATGAGATTATATACACAAGGCAATGAGCATTTGGGGTAGCATATTAGTGCTCAAACTACTTTTGGCAGTTATCATTATTATCTGTCAAAAGAGTCCAAGGAACTCTGACCTTCATGGATCGAAGGCAGGCATCCAGAGATTATGAGTAGTGGTAGGGAGAAAAACGGGATATTTTCCTACAATATTCAAGAAATGGACAGAGATTTAAACAATAAGAATGATGATGGAGATGAAGGGCAGATTTGAGTAACTGACGTTCTATCATGAAAGACCAGGCGAAGAGTAACATGCAATGAACGAAGATGTGCATTCACTCTCTTGTTCTTATTATGAGTTTTTACACAATATGCCATGTATTTATAAACCATCCACTTTTGCAATATGAAGCAGAATTTGTTTCCAAGTCTACAGTGTTGAAGCTGGTTGCAGTCACATTGGAGGTATGTAACAGGAAGTTTTGCTCATGTGTTTTTCAGTTCAATTAGGGTTAAAACTGAGTTGTATCCTTAATAAAATTTTAATCTGTTACAACATTGGCTCCCAGATACATTTCAATCATCACTTGCAATTTGTACAAACTAACAAAAAACTGGCAAAATGACAGGCACTAATGTTGCCATTATTACCAAAATTTTCATTACGTCAGGAGTTTTTTCTTAATTTACTTCTTTAATGATAGAGATTGTAATTATCTACAGTATGTAATTACCAGCACTCATTTTTCTTTTCTATTAATAAATGCACAGCAGTTTTTACATTAATGCTAAGGATAAAATTACTTTTTGTTTTTTGGCCCACTAGCTAAAACTTAGGAGCCAATTCCACTTGTATGAGAGAGGGTAATTGAATCATGTATCAGAGTACTCTGCTGACCTGGAGACATGTGTGTGTGATCGAAATGGCTCCCAGAAATGCAGACAAAATCAATGCCAAGAGAACCATACTAAAATTCATCCTGGCAATTTTTCTAATTGCCTAGGATAAAGATAAATCCTTCAAGTGTCAGAGTTTGCAGGGATGATAATAAATCAAACCTTCACCACACCCCTTCCTCTAGGTTTAGAAATCAGTCAACAGAGGCAGACAGATGGAGAACACAAAAGTCTATTACTAATAACACTGATTAGGGAATGCAATTTAGAATGCAACCAGAGAGGCAACCTGATTCACTATTGGAACACAAATATAAACCTGGTAACCTGGTCGCTATCAGTGCTGGACAACTGCCCAGTTGCCCAAAAAGGCAGGAGCCCTCCTCAAGCAGAGGAGGAAAGAAGGTTCATTCTAGGTGGCAGAGTCACAGAGGGTTCCTGGGTACTCCCACACATGACCTTTTCCCTGAAGAAAATGTGGACATATTGCATGACAGTTCAGGGCTCCAACACGGTGGAAACAGAGATTGCCAGTTCCCTTGAAGACTAGCCCCAAAGCTGGCACATCACTTTCACCATATTTTATAGCTCAAAGCATTTCAGGCCAATGCAGATTCAAAGGTGTAAAGGAATAGAGTCCTCTTTTGGATCAAGAACTATCAGATTCAAGCGATCCCCCACAGTGAGCCTCTGATGGGGCTGCAGAGTTGCCTCTGCATACCAATTTCAAGCTCATCAACATCTCCTACAAGTTTCCACTGAGGGATGGTGCTCTGGATTCTAAGGAATGTGAAATAAAGAGAGCTCTGGCATACACAGGATTAATAAAATTCTCCCCTGCTAGGGATCTTACAGTTCCTCAATTTAGATAATGATGTATGAAGCTTGCTATGCCCTGGCTATTAAATGAAAAATGAGCCTCATGAAAGGTGAATCAGTACAGTCTGAAGATTGTATTTGTAACAAGAACTTCATGTTTTAACATTTAAAATAACCTCTTGTGTTTGAGAAGCTGAAGGAAAATCACTTTAATATGTGTTACAATTTTTCATTTCTCCATTTAAAATTGTTTTCTCATGCATTTTCAATTTGAAACTCATAACAGTCCTATGTGCCTAGACACAAAAAGTTTGGGGCCTTGAATAATAAGCTAGCCTTCTCCCTTTAAAATTAAATGTTGCCTTTGTTCATGGGAAGGGGAAGGGGGAGGGAAAAAAGAAAAGAAAAGAGGTGAGGGGAGGGGAAGGAGGGGAACGGAGGAGAGAGGAAGGTGTGCTGGTTTGAAAGTATTATGTACTCCAGGAAAGCCATGTTTTAATCCTGATTCAATCTTGTGGGGGCTGCTGTTTCTTTTAATCCTGATTCAATACTGTAAGGCAGAAAATTTTAATTAGATTATCTCCATGGAGATGTGACACCCCCAGTTTTGGGTGTTGAGCTATGATTAGATGGAGATGTGACTCCACCCAATTCCAGGTGAGTCTTGATTAGTTTACTGGGATACTTTAAAAGAGGAACTATTTTGGAGTCAGAAACAACAGAAGGTTCAGAGCTAGCAGAGCCCAGAGCTGACACAGATCTCAACACCTGGAGAACAGAGACACGGATTGTTCGGAGCTGCTTGGATCCCAGCAGACATCACCATGAGATGTTAAGCAAGCCAGAAACTGGAAAGAACCAAGGGAAGCCAAGAGATGAGAGTCATCCCTGGAGAAACAAGTGAGGAACCCCCACAGGAACAGGGGCTCAAGGCAACAGAGCCCAGGTGCAAGGGACCGGCAGATGCCAGCCGCATGACTACCCAGCTGACAGAGGTGTCCCTGACACCGGCCTTCCTTGAATTAAGGTAACTTTCCCTTGATGCCTTAGTTTGGACAATTTAATAGCCTTAGAACTGTAAACTTGTAACTTATTTATTTAATTCCCTTTTTAAAAGCTGTTCCATTTCTGTATATCAGGTTCTGGCAGCTTATAAACTAATACAGAAGAAATGGGTAGGGAAAGAAAAGAGAAGGGGCAGGAAGGGAAGATGAGGGGAGGGGAAAGGAGGGGAGGGAAGGGGAGGGAAGGAGATTTTGTAGAAAATCTGAATAAACAGAAGCTTTAAGAATCGAAACAAACAAGCATAAAGCACATCTCAGAGATGATACTTATGGTGATTTAATTTGCAATACACTCCTATTTTTATCCTTAGTTAACCACAATAAAAAAAACCTTAATACTTTCAAAATCACAAGTGCAGTTTTCCAGTAGTTCTCATCCTATAAAACAATTACGTATAGCTTTATTTCCCCATGTCACAAAACACTCTTCAAAACATAACTTGTAAGTAATGTTTTTTAATTTGATCATCTAAACTGATATACTGTAAAATATTACAGAAAAGTAATAAAGGTGAATTTAAGAATTCTCTGTAAGCCCACCGCTCACAGATTACCAGTACTATAATTTGTGTGCATTTCCTTCGAGAAATATTCTAATACAGGTGAAGGGAATTGAAAGCCAAATATACCTATCTCTTTACATATATATATGTATATATTTTTAAAAATTAGGATAATTGTATGTTCTATTTGCTAAGCTTCATTTTTACTAGATAGCACATGGTGAATATTGCCCCAAGTTTTGCCTTTTATTATGCTTCCCATTTGTTTCAGTTTGCTAAATCTGCCGGAATACAATATACCCCTAATGGAGTGGCTTTTATAAAGGAGATTTATTAAGCTACAAGTTACAATTCTAAGGCCATGAAATGTCCAAATTAAGGCATCAAGTAAGAGGATACCCTCTCAGAAGAAAGGCCAGTTTCCTCTGTCTGGGGTTTCTCTGTCACATGGGAAGGCACATGGTGACATCTGTTGTCCTTCGCTCCAGGCTTTGGGTTTCAAATGGCTCTCTCAGTTTCCGTCATCACCTGGGGCCTCTAGCATCTTCTGCATCTCCAAATGTCTGTGCCTGTGTCAGCTCTGAGCTCCTTCTCTCTCTGTGAGCTCCTTTAGGATGTCAATAAATTGATTAAGACCCACCTTGAATGGATGAGGTCACATCTCCACCTAATCAAAAGGTCACACCCACAATTGGGTGTGTCACATCTCCATGGAAACAATCTAATCAAAATATCCCACCCTACAATAGGTCTGTCCAAACAAGATAGGACTAAGATGAAAAGAATATGGCTTTTCTGGGGTACATAATAGTTTCAAACCAGCACACATTCCACATTATT